>JANAVB010020502.1:0-30733 GCA_029216955.1 Iris pallida
TTATGATAAACTATATAATAGCTAAATAATGCTTAATAAGGTCCAAATGACCATAAAATTAAATCATAATCAAATATTAAAATAAATTGGGAAGTGGACTTACAATGAATCTGCAAGTCCACTGCAAAAAGAAGATCAATAAAAATCAAGTTAATAGAATTCAGAATTGATCTTTATAGATTTCTACGCAAATGCTTCTTCGCAAGTAAATGTTTGAGCGTAAAGATCTTAAAAAATTTTGTCTCAAAAAGATTGGAAAAATCCTAAGTTGGTTCATCTCTACGCAAGAGCTATTTTATGCAGTGATAATTTGTGAGTAAAGGTGTCTGCCTAAAAGTTTTACGCAAATTTTTTTTCTGTGCAAAAGAGTAAAAGTTGTACGCATGAAAACATATGTTCTTTTACGCTGACACGTATGAACATGGGTAACTTGCGTATTTTAACTTTATACTGGCAAATATAAACGTGAGCGTATTTAATGCTTGAACATTTTACGCGGGCACGTATAGACGGGAGAGTATTTTGTTGTTTACTTTTTTACGCTGACACGTATAGACGTGAGCATATTTGTATCTTATGCTGGCATGTATAGACGTGGGCGTATTCTGTTGTTCATATTTTACGCTCACACGTATAAACGTGGGCGTATTCTGTTCTTTATGCTGGCACGTATAAACGCGGGCATATTTGATGATTTTTATTCTACGCTGACACGTATAAACGTGGGCATGAAGTTTAGGGTTCAGTTCTTCTTCTTCTCCGACGAACCCACGGCCAAATTAGATAGGTTTCTACCTATCATGGCCGGAGCCACAGCGTGGTTGGTCCTTCGGGTTGCCGTCGATGATGCGATGGCAGTCTCCGTATGCTCACTTCTCGACGAAGCAGCGGCAGGCTTCTTGCCCTTGGCGTCGGCGACGGTCTTGCTCTTGGGGGCCATTGATTTGAATTGAGATTTCGAAGAAGAGAATAAAGAAGATAGAGATTGCAAGAATGAGTAAAGTTCTCTCTCTACTCGCAAAGCTCTATTTATAGAGAATTTTGAAATCGATTTAAATTCCCGAAATTTACGCTGACTGTTGGATATCCCAAATATTACGCTTCTAAGATGACTGTTGGGTATCCCGAACTTTACGCGGACTGTTGGATATCCCGGATTTTACGCTTCTGTTCAAAGTATTTCAAATATTAGAAAAAATTTGAAAAATTTGAAGGGGGTCTTTGTAGAAGCATAAATAAATTGCATAGACCAAGTCAAAGAAGTTGAGAGATTTACGCAAGTCAAACTGAGTCAGATTCAAGCATTACGCAGAGATCAAACAGAGTATAAACTTTACGCGAGCTACTTTACGCGAGAGCCATCCTCAGTCTTTACGCGAGAGACAGGGTCCACATCGCAATTAATGCGCGTGATACTGCTCTGACAGAATAATTTTTGCGCAGAAGCCAAGAAGATTTTTTCACCAAATCCAATACTTGTTATTTAGTGTGCAGATGGGCTACTTTACGCTCAAGAGACCGCTTCCTTTACGCATAAAAGCTATTTGAGTTTTTACGCTCAAGGCTTTCGTGTGCGTAGAGTTTATTTGAGCTAACTATACCCTCAAGGCTACTTTTCAGCCACTTTACGTAGGAAGTCTATTTTGGGTTATTTTACGCCCAGTCTGCTACTTTACGCAGAATGTTGTTTTGGAGTTATTTTTACGCCAATCTTTTTTGGCTATGTGAGAATGTGGTCTGCATACGTGGCTTTCATGCCACACTTATCGAGGATCGTGTGTACGTGTTGTAACACCCACTTTTCTAAAATGAGGATAATTTTGAACTTTTGTAAAAGTTTATTATTTATTAATAGGATTTATGATTTATGGGAATTTTTAATTAATTTAATACTATTTAAAATTGGTGAATTATAATTTTGATGTGTTAGCTAGTGAACCCTAGAACTGTTGAGCCTAGAGACTAACCATGACCATGTGAACCTAACCATGTGATTAGAATGACTATTTACAACTTTTTAGGCTAAGGATATTTTGGTCATTTTGTGACTTTTGAATTATTTAGGATTTTAATAAATTGGTGAATTTTAGATTATTTTAGTAATATTTAAATTGATGTATTATGATTTTGGTCATTTTTTATAGTTTAATATTTTGGGAAAATTTTATATTTTTATATTTTTATTGAATTTGTTTAGTCGGGTTTGAGTTTCGTCTCGTTCCGACTTGTATTGTGATCCGGGTAGCTTAAACTCTAGATGGGACCCAATATTAAGTTAAGCATGGCCCACAAAACCTAATATTTAAGTTAGTTAGTTAGACTAATTTTTACCATGTTAGAATGGTTAAGTTAGAGACTCAAAACTAGATCCTTTTGACCCCAAACTTGAACCTAGTCTAGACTTAACCATATGAGACTATAGAGGGGCAATTAGGATATTTCTCATTAGCCCTAATGGACTCTTTATGACAGCCACCTTTAGGAGAGAATGATTCATTTCATTCATTACAATCTTGCCTCTTTTATTTTCCTTTTGTTCTTTCCTAATTTTAGAGAGTCTTCCCTTTGATTTGATCTTGAAATCAAATCATTCCTTCACCAAATCTTCCCTCAATCATTCCCATTCTTAATGGAAGGGTGCTACCAAGGATTGGAAGAGAAGTGCAATGAGGAATGTCCACTTTGAGGGATCTTCGTATCGGAGCCGTGTCCAAAGAATTTCATTGGGATTCCACTCCCAATAGGTAAAATCCATCCTCTAAATCGTTTTCCTTTGCATATAAATTAGTTTTGAATCCGTAGGATCCATCCTCATGCATGTGTCCCCTTTAGATTCAAATTTGAGGCCATTTGGAGCCCTCTTGAGGATTTTAGATATATGTCTTGTGTCCTACTTGATAGATCCCAAATTAGGACATCTCATGTGTATGTACATATGATAATAGTTTAAATAGATGTTTTCCATAAATAAATTCACTTTATTTATTTTATATTTGAGAAAATTACAACTGTAGGAATCTAATCTAGAAGACGATTACTTTATCCCTTGGACGATGCGATGAAGAAGACTCGAACTTTGAAGAACTTGGACAGCAACTGGGCAATCTCTCTGTTCTCTCTGAAATTGACTGTAGTGTCTGATGAAGATGAAGAAACTCTCTTTTATAGAGTTCAGGATAACTGTCCTTAAGCATACGCTCAGGTAGTTACTTGACGTGTGCATAACTGCAGGGACGCGTGGCAAATTCTGATGGAGACACATTAGCGTGCGGTTGAAAGTAGTGGAGCATATTCAGGAGAGATTGATGGCATGAATGCCACGTTGCATAACTTCTGAAGAAGTGGATAACTGAGTACAGGACACGTGAGAACGTGTGTTAACTGCTCGTTGAAAATCATTCTGGACATAACTGCTGTGATACGCTGCCTTAGAAGAAGAGTCATACGCTAGCTTTGAAGGCACATGTCTTGCATACGCTTACTTGGACAGCGTAGAACCAAACCATATAAAGCTGATACGCTCACATTATTGACAGGGAGTCGTATGGAAACTATACGCTCACTTGTCAAGGAGTCGTATGGAATCCATACGCTCACTTGGTTGAGAAGGAGTCGTATGAGATCCATACGCTCACTTAGTTGGAAGAAGTCGTATGAGATCCATACGCTCACTTAGTTGGAAGAAGTCGTATGAGATCCATACGCTCACTTAGTTGGAAGGAGTCGTATGAGAAATAAGTAGACACGTGGCATGTTTGAATAAGTAGACACGTGGCCATCATCAATCTTCTTTGATACGCCATATCTTCCAATAACTGACAAAATCTTCTCGAGCGTCGTGACTGCGGATATGATGGCTGACAGACTGTCAAAACTGACAGTAATGATGGCTTTTACATTTATGAGAAATGCTGAGCTGTCCTCGTAAAAGACGAAAACATATACGACGGCTAGTCTCCATTGGACAGCTGTCTTTGCACGAAAGACGAAGTGTCAGATTCATCCTTTATTAAATATATGCTGTGCTGTCATCTCAGAAAATAATAAAATATTCACTGAGCGTACGGCCTTTGGATGAGCGTATGGCCTTGACTGAGCGTATGGCCTTGAGCGTATGACTTGGACTGAGCGTATGGCTTTGAGCGTATGACTTGGACTGAGTCTTATGTCAGCGTGTCATAATTTTCACACCCTACAAGACCCCCTTCAAAGTTTTCGAACTTTATGAATTTCAAAAGTTCGAAATTACTTTGAACTTTAAAGTGAGAATAAGTCCTGACACGCTGGCATGAGTTTGTTATCTTCCTCAATATCAGTGCAAATCTTTAGGGATTTTGTTTAAAGAATATCCGCCGTTTGAACTACTTTCTTTCTTCTATAAATAGGTCTTCCAAAACCTATTTTATTTCTTTACCAGAGCTTTTGCCTTCGAAGAGAAAAGAGCTTTCAGAAACTCAAGATCTTTCTTCTTCTTCTTCGTCTTCAACTCCATCTCCATTAATGGCACCCAAGATTGATGCTGCTGCGAAAGGAAAGGGGAAAGCCCCTGAAGAGTCATCTCATCCTGCCGTCGACACTGCCACTACCAAGAAGACGGCCAGTCAGCGTGTTTCACGCAGTGAACGGCCATTGAAACCTCTTTATGGTGAGGACGAAGATGATGAACAAATAACTATTCCCTTTTTAGGGCTCTGGTTAGAACAAAACTCAGAAAACGTATCCCTCTTTAGGGTCAATACGTCAGCAAATACGCTTCCCTCTTTAGGGTTTAGCCGTATTCCATGTTTTTCGTTTTTACGAAAAATATGTTTGGAGCGTATATCTGTAAGATACGCGTATTTTTGATAGAGATATCAAAATACACTATCTTTTAAAAGAATATGCTATGGCAATTTGTCTCATTGAGATACGCTAACTCCTGTGTTAGCGTAACGTAAACTTTTGATGATCATCTTGTCAACCATACGCTGATATGCTCAAACTGATCATAAACTGAACTTTAAAAACCATTCACTTAAGATAAAATCTGTTATACGCTTAAAGAAAACTAAGCGTATACTGAACCTTGAGTCAACCATACGCTTAAGGAAAACTGAGCGTATGCTGAACCTTGAATCTGCCATACGCTTAAAGAAAATTGAGCGTATGCTGAGCCTTGAGTCTGCCATACGCTTAGTAAAAACTGAGCGTAAGTTGAGCTATACGCTTAGTAAAACTGAGCGTATGTTGAGCTGTACGCTTAGTAAAAACTGAGCGTATGTTTAAACTTTATCATCTCTTGACATTGAAGATTTCTAATACTTTATTCTTCATTTGCAGTGGATATTCTGGCTCAGGAAGCAGAATTTGAAGGAAGTATGGGAAATAATTATAGAAGTGATTTATCACATGTTCGTTTTCCCCAATTGACGGACCTTCCACAAGAATAGCTCTGTTGACCAATCAGGAAGATGATACTTTGCTGAACCTGATGAGTGGACTGCCGTTACAGAGTGTAGATGGTGTTGCCCATTTGAAGCCAGCATTCCTTTTTGGAGATGCTATTGATATGAACTCCCAACCTGCTCTGGACAAAGTATCATACAGTTACTATAGGGATGGTGATGTAAATCAGCCTATGTATTTGACTGGTTTGACAAAGAGTATCAACATAGCCCGTTTATTCCATTCGGGCCAGCAAAGACAGATGAAGTGGGATATTACTCCATCCCGACAAGCTAAGGCTGGGTGGATTGGATATCGTCAAGGAAGGTTCCGCAGTGGTACTGAACCACATGTCACATCTCTGCGAGGACTGTTACCTGCCACCATCCCTCCTGAGGACTCGGCACTGCTGAAGCCAGTCAGAGTCCCAATTTTTGCCAACGAATTTGCTCAATTAAAGAATGCCATCTACCCAAAACAGTCAATGAGGCTGACTGGTCTAGTAAATCCAGAGAACACTAGATGGACTGCTCTAGTGAGATGGATTTTGCAGAACTTCGGTGCACAGTTGAAGGCGATAGGTTTATATGATGCCATTAAGTGTACTGCTTATGGTTTCAAACCGAACCCGGATCTGTTTTTGGCATTAGCGGAGAGATATAACTATCGGACCGGCACCTTCATGACCCCAAAGGGCGAGATGGGATTCGCCCTTCATGAAATGGCATATATATCTCAGCTACCAACGGCAGATTTGCCATATGAAGAATATATCCCTTTTGTTGACGAAATGAATAAGATTTCTGCAGCCAACCCACTAATTCTTTATGTATTTGAAGAATTAATGTGTCATTACAGCATCTGTAAAGCTTTTTATAAGGGACAAGGTGGAGAGGGGGACTCCAATTGTTATTCTTCGAAGTGGATGGCTTATTTGTTTCAAGGCCGCACTGACGAAGTCCAAAAGAAGAAAAAGACCGAGCAGTATGTCGGTAAATTCAAGCCCTTGAGTCAAGCCGAGATTAACAGATTAATCCGGGAGACTAATCATGATGACATTGTCGTCGAAGAAGACATCGACAGCTACAAGGCCGGTGATAGGTTAGAAACCTATATTAAACAGGGTGGCCGAGAATTGTCCGTTGAAGGTCATCTGGCCGGTTTCATATCTCTTTGGCTGAGGAAATTCGTAGTTCCTGGCACCTGTTCGGCAGACAGGATGCACAGAGGAGTCGTCTTCGCAGCAGTCCGGCTGGTTTTTGGGTATAAGATGGATCTATTAACGGCAATGACCTGCCGTCTGAATGCCGGATTAAGGGCATACACAGATAGGATGTTCGAATTGGCACGGAAGAGCCTGACGTCCTTTCCTCGGGTAGAAATGCCCTTTACATACTTGTTTGGATGGCTGCTTCTTCATTTTGAATCTCTGATGAGTGCTGGGATGGCTAGGCCAGATGACACTTTCCTTGAAAGGTACAAGCACATACCGAAATGGAGATATGATACTTTAACCGATTGCAGAACCATCTTGAACAGGGGAGAACTATGGAGCTTCACCTGTGTTCCTCCCCTATTGGTTATGAGACCATGCCCGGGAGATTGATTGACGGCGTTGGTGCTAATGAGTTGGATGATGTCCAACATGAATGGCTAAAGAGAATCAGGCCATCTCATTTAATTTGCCGCCGTGACAACATCACATATCTAGAGCCATATCTTCCGAGCAGATTTGCTCGTCAATTTGGTTACGATCAGTTGCATGTGGGCAATGCAACGACGTGTTTTGCTCATCAAGGCGGGTTGGTTGATGGTGCCAGAGCTTGGCTATATTACATTGCCAAAGGTACAGGGGCTACCTTTTCTATGCCAGATCCGGTCAACTATCGAAGAGGAGCTAAGATATTGGCGTCCTATGCCAGATTTTATGTATCAGCTAATACCTTTGATGAAAAATTTAGCATCTTAGGTAAAAGCTTTATTCATGTTGAAAAGAAATCAACCAAATCCGCCTTGCCTAGGGATTGTCACGACAAAGAAGATCCTCTGGCCACCGATGAAGTTGATGATGATGTTTTGGAAACTTTCTTCTCTGATGACCTTCATCAACCATTGCATGTGCCTATCGGGAGTGCTGAAGAAAGTATATCTATTGACAATACCCCGAAGAGGAAGAGGAGTAAAGGTGCTGCGGGTCCTGCCGCAAAAAGAGCTACTCGAGCAGAGACTCGAAGTCGCGGAGGAATTACTATTCCCGGGAATTCTCCTGTTTCTGAACGAGCCAGAGATGTTGATGAAGCAGGTAGTGATCCAATAGACAATTATCCTACTGTTCCTTTAACCAGAAGAATAGGAAGGAAAGTAATAGTTTCAAAAACTAAATCCGTAATTTGTCTGGATGCAGAGAGTCCCACCGATCGTGCTATGCGATTGGCTGCAGAAAAGCAAGCTGCTTTTGATTTCTCTGTAAAGACAGAAGAAGAAGAGATTCCTGAAACTGCTGGGTCTTCTAGGCCTTCTGATATAGGCTCAGTTCCACCAATGGCCGATGATGCGCAGGAAATTAGTCAACCTGCGGTAGAGGCCGAGCATCAGACTGAAACGGCTAATGACTTACTGATTTCGGGAGAATCAGTGAAGGAAGCCACTCCTCTCAATCCAATTGTTGAAGCTTCAGAGAGCGAACAAGTTGACTATGAACCGTCGTCGCATTCGTCTGGAGAAGAAGACATGGAGATAGACGATGAATCACCGTCTAAAACACCAATCGATGCACTGAAGACCATTGGTCAACACTCAGGGTTGACACCAGAGCCGGAGAGGCATCTGGAAATTGAAGTTCAAATTCCGAGTACTTCTGGAGCGGGAAGCAGTGAAATAAATCCCGTGTCAGAAAGTACCCTGAACAGACTAAGAGCCGGATTGAATGATCCGAAGGAGACTGAATATGAACCAACTCCAGGTAATATTTTATTCATCAAAGTTTTGTCTTGTCTCTGCTTTATTATCTTTTGGTTTTGATCATGCTTCTTTTATTTCAACAGCTGTAGGAACTGCACCGGCTATGAGTTCTACTCAAGCCCCACTTGTTCAAACTGAAGTGGGTGAGGGGAGTTCCCATCTGCCGAGTTCTCCAAAGGCACTAACTTCAGCTCCAAGAATAGAAGCTCCTCCTGCTCCTTCCCCTATTATTGCAGCGACTCCCAGTTTTGACACAGGGATAGCAAAAGTCATGGGGATGTATTCAGATATTATTTATACATATCTGGATACATATTCGAGGCGACTCATGAAAGATGAGACTATGCCCTTTTCGAGTCTTCGAGAAGCGACTAGTTTCCCACGTTCAGCCTTGAGACAATCTGGTTATGAGGCTCAATGTGTCTTCTTTGAACATCTCCTGAATGATTTAGAAGCCAACATCCAAAAATACTGGGAGACTAAAAAGGAGGATATTGAATCTCTGACTGCAGCTGAAATTTCTCAATTGGAGAATGAAGCTCAAGCTCAGCATATTGCTCTGACAGAATTCCTCGCTCAATCTTCTAAAGAGTTAATGGCAAAAGACGAAGAAATAATAAGTACTCGTCAGAATATGGAGCGCTTAGAGAAGGATGAAGCGTCAAGAGCTGAGGAGCTTAGAAAATTGAGGGAAGAGCTAGCTCGTATTCAGGAGCAAATTGCCTCTGTGGAGAAAGAACAATCAAAGATTGCTGCTGATCGTCAATCTGAAGCTGAACGCTGTCAAATTTTACAGCAAGAGCGAGAATTAATGCAAATCAATCAGATTGAAGAAACCAATCGCCGTAGTTCTATTATTGTGGAATATGACCAACGGAGGATTGGAATTGAAACATCAGAGCGAATCAAGAAAGCTCATGATGAGAAGATGAATAATGTAATCATTCGTATTCAGGAGATCATTACACCTCCTAAATAGTTCTTTTACATTTTTCATGTACTGAAATTTTTTTGAAATCCAATTGTAAGCAATGTTTTGATTCTGATTAAAGAAATGAACATCTTGGCTTGATTTCAATTCTGTGGATGACACTTTTGTAGAAAACATGTTCAGAGGTAAATAATACATGACATATTTCAATAGAATAGAATATACAAATAAACTTTGCAACTCTATCATGATATTAAACCAAAGATTTTTTTTAGTTTAATACTGATTAGAGAAAACAGAATTCAGATATAAAGATATCTTTGAATTATATTTTCCATGATCTTTGGACTCGGAAATCAAAAGACGAGATATCATTTTCCTAAAATAGAAAATATGATACATACTGAGATAGAAAATTCAGAGGTAATATGGACATGATTTTCTATACAAGATCTTTATTAAAACCACTGGGGATCTAATAAAACAAAATATCAAATTCTCTGGGAAGATGATACATGGTGGAATATCAGTTTCCTCTGGGGATAACGATATCGAAATAACTTTTGTAGAGAAGAATTTTATATTTGCTGGAGAATGATGAAAATATTATACATAATATTTCTTTAAGAATTTGCCATTGATAGGCATCATCATGACTTTCCCATCCATAGAGGCAAGCTGGTATGCTCCGTTAGAGAAGACTTTGTTTACTACGAATGGGCCTTCCCATTTCGCATCAAATTTGCCTTTGCTCATATGTGTCATGGTCATAGGACGTCTGACAGTAAGGACCAGTTCTCCCTTCTGATATGCTCTGACTTTGACTTTCCGGTTAAAAGCTTTTGAGATTCGGGCCTGATACAGCTCGATATTTTGTTGAGCATACAATCGTTTTTCATCTAGAGCTTCCAACTCTTGAAGTCGAAGACGATCATTGTTTTCTGTTGTCAGTTCATTGGAGATTGCAATTCTCAGAGAAGGAATCTGGATCTCAAGGGGAAGAACAGCTTCACACCCATATACTAAAGAGAAAGGTGTACATCCGGTCGCATTGCGAACTGTGGTGCGGTAGGCCCATAAACATTCACCAAGCTTCTCGCTCCAGTTGCGTTTGTTGGAAGAAACGAACTTTTTCAAGAGTTTGATGATTGTTTTATTGAAAGCTTCTGCCAATCCATTAGCTGCTGGATTATATGCTGTAGAAGCTAAATTATTAATCCGATGATCGTCGCAGAATCGAGTAAATTTCTGACTGACGAACTGCGGTCCGTTATCATGGATAATACGCCGAGGAACACCAAATCGATAGATAACATGATGTTTGACGAAGTTGATAACACTAGAAGTTTTAACTTCAGATAACGGGATTGCTTCAGCCCATTTGGAAAAGTAATCGGTTATTGCTAAAATAAACCGATGTCCTCTTGATGATGGTGGGTTGATGGGACCAATGACGTCCATGCCCCAAGCTTCAAAGGGCCATGATGCCGCTGTTGGGTGTAAGAACTCTGACGGTTGATGGATAAAGTCTGCATGAATTTGACAGGCTTTACATTTCCGAGCATATTGAATAGCGTCAGCCACCATCGTGGGCCAATAATAACCCATACGTCGGATACGCTCTTGAAGTTTAGGACCTGGTTGATGAGCTCCGCAAACACCATCATGTGCTTCACGGATTATCTGTTGTGTTTCTTCACCAGCAATGCATCGGAGGAGAAGACCGTCGTAAGACCGACGATATAATGTTTTCATCGTATGATTATAATAGAATCTGAGAGATCGACGTCGAATAGACGCTGCTTCACTCGGATTATCAGGAAGTATATCATACAAAACAAAATCTAGAAACGGGCGTCTCCAGTCTTCAATTATGGCTTCTGTTTCATTAGAAAAGACATATTCCATAGTAGAATCGGAAGAAGACGAGGATATTTTGTCAAACTTTAATCCAGCATCAAGGTTGAAAGAATCTTCGTCTGGTTTATAGGGAAAAGCCAAAGCCAAATTATTCTCAACACAGAATAGTTCTCGGTTATAAACCACTATCACTTGCTGACGTCTGATTGGTATAGCTAATACAGCAGCAAGATTAGCTAAAGCATCAGCTTCTGCATTATAGGCTCGTCGAACATGTTCAATAAAGAAACCTTCAAAAGATGAGGCTATAGAGAGTGCTGCTCGATGATAAGGTATCAAATCCTGATGACGAACTTCATACGTTCCTCTGATCTGATTGACAATAAGCTTGGAGTCTCCAAAAACTTCCAAATATTGAATATCTAGATGTTTAGCAAGTTGAAGACCAATGAGTAATGCATTGTATTCGGCTACATTGTTTGAACATGATTGATCTAGAGAATAAGCCCTCTGAATAGTTAGTCCTTCTGGGGATACAAGAACAATCCCAACTCCAGCGACAATATCGCCGTTAGGACCTATTCTAGATGCTCCATCAAAGAATAGACGCCAGGTAGGAACTTCTTCAGAAATCAGATTTGAATCCAAGACTTCATCAGGAATCTCATCATATAATTTAGAATCTTCTGGAATTGCATGAGCAGCCAGAAAATCAGCAAGAGCCTGTCCTTTAACTGACTTCTGAGGAATATAATGCATATCGTATTGAGCTAACAAGATTCCCCAATTAGCTAGTCTGGAGTTGAGAATACCAGGTTTCTTCATCATAATCCTGATGGGATTCACTCTGGAAATGACGTGAATCGTTTGACCGATAATATAATGTCGCGTTTTCTGAACAGCAAACATTAATGCTAAGCATTCTTTCTCGATTGGAGAATAACGCGGTTCAGCACCCGTCATTGTGCGACTGAGATAATAAATAGCCTGTTCATGGCCATCTTTATTTTTCTGGGCAAGTAATGCACCAAGAGAATGATCCATGGCTCGAACATATAGAAGGAATGGTATCCCCGAGACGGGAGGTACCAAAACTGGAGGGTTCATGAGATACTGTTTAATATCGTCAAATGCTTTTTGACATTCTTCGTTCCAGACGAAAGATACACCTTTCTTCAGAAGTTTGTTGAATGGTCTGCAGCGTCCTGATAAGTTAGAAATGAATCTCCTGATATAAGCAATTCTTCCTTGAAATCCTCGTAGCTCTTTTAAGGTGCGTGGAGGACGCATCTCTTGAATGGCTTTGATCTTCTCGGGATCCACGTGTATACCTTTAGCGGTAATGACGAAGCCGAGAAATTTACCACTAGAGACGCCCAGGAAGGACTTAGTAGGGTTCATTTTAAGTTGATGCTGACGCATTAAATCAAAGATAGTCTTCAAATCTTGGATATGATCCTCCTTTCGTCGACTTTTGACCGCAATATCATCAACATAGCATTCGACTATTTTTCGGAGATGTTCGCGAAATATAGTGCTCATTGCTCGCTGATATGTTGCTCCTGCATTCTTGAGACCAAACGGCATCACTGTATAACAGTATGTACCGATCGGCGTTCTGAAGGAAGTGTGTTTTTCATCAT
The DNA here is from genome assembly GCA_029216955.1 of Iris pallida. NCBI lineage: Eukaryota > Viridiplantae > Streptophyta > Magnoliopsida > Asparagales > Iridaceae > Iris > Iris pallida. Next base: position 12,820 of record JANAVB010020502.1, read on the forward strand.
CTGGAAACATTTTGATCTGGTTGTATCCCGAATACCCATCCATAAATGACATTCGTTCGAAACCACATGTGTTATCGATCATGACATCAGTAATTGGAAGAGGAAACTCGTCTTTAGGACAAGCCGCATTGAGATCACGAAAATCTATACAGACCCGGATCTTGCCAGTCTTTTTAAGGACAGGAACGATGTTAGCCACCCATTCAGGATGTTGTTCCTCTCGAATAAATCCAGAAGCCATAAGCTTGTTGACTTCAGCTTCAATTGCATCCATGATGTCTGGACGAAATCGTCGCTGTTGTTGTTTGACCGGTTTAGCATTTGGCATGATATTGAGTTTGTGCATTGCAATCTTCGGATCTAGTCCTGGCATATCTTCGTAACTCCAGGCAAAGACATCGATATAATCACGAATAAGCTTGATCATGTCTTGCTTATCCGTTTCTGAAAGACTTTCACTGATGAATATTGGTTTAGGAGAACCTTCTTCACCAACATCAATTTGGATCAGTTTATCTTCGGTAGGAGGTTCCCTCTGCTCGAACCTGAATTCCCATTGATTATCTAATCTTTGAGCCCATTGTTCCGATTCGGGTGATATTTCAAAATCATCCTCATCTTCATCATTTTCCTGCGGGCCATCAACGGAGACCATATTGATGGATAGAATAGAACGATGGATATCGCCAATACTCGTGTCAGAATCCCAAGAGAGGGAATCAGAAGACTCAGATCGTTCGTCTTCATCGGATTTTGAATCTTCATGGACTATGTTGATAAAGGAAGTAGGAGTAATGTAACCTAAACCACATTTTGTCCTTCCGTATTTTAATGGAGGAATTCGAACAGGCATTCTTCTTCCTTTTCCATTATTGAGACTGGTTCTAAAGTCATAACCCATATTCTTAATGATATTTTTGGATTGTTGACTGTAGCGACGCAGTTGTAACCTTCCAGTATCGTCGTTTATGTCATCTTCTTCCAAGTTAGGAGGATTCTGGGGTCCTTTATAAAAGAAGATTGGATTTTCTCCCTTCTTTTTAGCAGGGACCACGAAGTATGATTTTTGTATGGATTCCAATGATACGTCTGTATGAAGAGTTTGAACAACCCCTATAGTTAGTGACTCTAAGCTATCTAGCAATTGTAAATAACTTTGTACATGATTACAGACATCAATATACTGCAAAGGAGATGCTTCATTAATATTAGATACTGTATTTACAACAGAAGGCTGAGCCTTATCAGACTTAGTCAAATTAATGACAAAAGGGGGAGAGGAAGAGCGATCAGAAGTTTTGTTTCGATTAAGATCGATAACAAAAGGCTCAGAAGAGGTGAGCTCCCTTGAAGAAGATCGTGGATAAGTAGTACGTCCACTGACTGGAATGACTAGAGTATCTGGTCTAGCCTGAGAAGATGGAGGGGGAGTGGTACGTCCACTGACAGGAATTATCAGTGAACTTTGTGGAGCTTGGGCATGTGATGAAGTAGTACGTCCACTGACAGGAATTATCAGTGAGCCTTCTTCAGATGATTTAACAGACTGCGGAGGAGTGATACGCCCTTTTACAGGAATAACAAAAGTGCCAACTTTTGCTATCTCATCATCATTATCCATAGCTTGCAAGACTTTTGAGTATTCATCTTTGTACATGCGAGCGTCATTGAAGTAAGCTTCAACTCCCTTGAATGGATAGAGATCTGCAACCTCCTTTTGAACTTCTCCATTATCATCAACATATTTGAAACACTGATGAAGAGTCGAAGGAACGACATTATGTTCATGCAAGAATGGTCTCCCCAACAGAGCATTGTATGAGCAACCATGATTGTCGATGATGTAAAAAGTAACTTTAGTGCGAAGATCGCCTATTTGAAATTTGAGGCGAATCTTGCCCAAAGGCTCACTTTTTCCTTGATTAAATCCCAAGATGGTAGTGATAGTGCTGGAAAGGCTATGTACAGGTATCTTCAGTGCGTCTAGCATAGCTTTTGGCATAATACTGAGAGCAGATCCTGGATCAATCAGGAGACGATCAACCTTCATAGAATCAATATATCCTGTATGATATAAAGGACGGTCATGTCGATTATCCTCTAGCAGCATATCGTCCTGCGTAAAGGTAATGTTTGGAATAAATTCCAATACATTATGGCAATGAGAAACAGATTCTGTTTCCAACTTCTTGAGAAGAGTTAGGCAGGTTTCTGCTTGCAGTAGTGCTTCACTTAGAGTTTCTCGAGTCTCTTTAGAGAGGCGTAAGAGCTCGAAGATTGATAATTTAGCTGGGGTATTGGCTAGTTGAGCCAATATATCAAAATTATAAGGCTTTTCAAGTCCTGTAGGAGATGACTTCTTCAATGGTTTGTCGAAGCGGACTTGTTGTTTGCCTTTGTCAGCTGCTGTTGGTTTAGAAGGAACTGTCTCAACAGGAACATTCAAAGGCTCTTCAGTAGAGACTGGTGTTGAAGCTGTAACTGGAGGGACGTCAGAAGTTTCTTCAGGAATTTCAGCATAATCTTTCAGATATATTTTTCCTGACCGAGTTCCAGCATGAACTTCAACTTCAGATTCTGGTTCAGGGTCTATGGAAACCATGTTGCAATTCTTTATCTTGCTCTTGGTTCTTTTATGTTTGATGAGAGCTTCATTCCAGAAACCAAGGCCAACACGAGATTGATTATGTCTCATAGTGATGGCCAAAGGTGCTCGGAGTCCCTTGCCTGAGTTCAAACCAGGAGCAGTGGCTAGATCATAACCCATCTTCGCCATCAATTCACGAGATTGTGAACTGTATAGATGAAAAGCAGGCTTGTACCTATCTTCAAATTGAGGTACAGATTTTATCTCCGTAGGGAGTGAATTTCCTGCTGAGATGAAAGTAGAGGTTAGATAAAAATCGGGTGTGAAACTAGAAGTCACATTGCATGACTTAGTCTTCCCGAGCTTCTTTTTAGATGATGGAGTCTTCCGAGGAGAAGAGGAAGACGTTTCAAACTCCGTCATTAAATCCGGGTGAATCCACATGATCTCTCCCTTCTTAGTTGTGACAGGAACAAGTCCGTCATTCTGTGCTGGTGGGATGTTTACAACTTCGAGAGTTGCTTTGGGGATAGGAACAATCCCACTTTCCACCATTAAGGGAGGGAAGTCACCGAACTGCATTGAAATTACATTTGCTGTGACTGTCTTGTCTTTGGGTGTCAGTGTCACAGCTCCTGATTTAATCATCTCTTGAATCTTCCCTTTTAATACATAGCAAGACCGGATTGTATGACCCAGCATTCTATGATATGGACAGTATTTTGGATGATCTGTCTTATTGGCTTCATCAGGCTTTTTAATTTCTGGCAATTGAATCTTATTACCTTTGAGCAAGCATTCAAAGATACCCTGAACATCATCATCGTCGAAAGAATATTCTTCCTTCGGCCGAGGAGGTTTCTGTTGTTGATTTGTTGGAGCTGGAGTAGCTTGGGTAGTCTTTACCTCTTGACTACTGCTTTGGAGATTGACTTCAAGAGCTTCTTTCCCTTTGCGATTATTGGGTCGAGTACTATTGCTAGCACTCTGATTTGATTCCTTGGGAGCCATTTGTACCCCCAGACCCTTGAAGGTCTCAGCACTGACCTCGGCAGCCTTGGCACTGACAATGAAAGAAGGCCAATCTTGGAACTGAGTGGACCCTGTCCACATGCTGATAATTGGTAAGAGATTCGACTTGCAAGTGTCGATGGTAACAGCATCGGGAGTTCCGAGAGGCATTTTGAGGGCTTCTCTTCTGAATCTTTCAATGAAGTCCTCGGTGGTTTCGTTATTTTTCTGTTTAATTCTTATGAGGGCTGACATGGTCATGTCGTTAAGCCCTTCATAGAATCGTTCAAGAAACATTTGCTTGAAACCGGCAAATGAGGTAATGCACCCATCAGGGAGACTTCTATACCATTCATAAGCCGTTCCTTTGAGACATCCAACGAACACCCGAGTAAGGAGGGCGTCACTTGGTTGCAGTTGATCAGTCATTACTTCAAAATGATTAATGAACTGACTTGGGGAGGTTGTCCCATCAAAGAAAGAGATGGTCGGAGGTTTGTATTTTGGTGGATACGATACCTGCTTCCATTCTATCGGGTAAGGTTGCTTGATACCTAACCTTTGCAAACCATCCTTCTGTTTGAATGCCTCGAATTGAGTTCGGAGATTCCTTAACTCTTCAGAAACAATTCCAGAAGATTGGGGAGTTGTAACTTGTTGAGTGTAATTGGGAGGAGGGACTGCAGCATATGTACCACCCCCAGCTCCAGACTGACTTGGAGTGGGTTGTACAGGAACATTAGATTGTACCCCCGGAATAGTAGAGGGTTCCGGGTTTGGAACAACAGGAGTATTTAATATAACTGGAGGAGCTGTCTGTTGGACTTGCTGAGTTTGATGCTGAGCTTGCATAAGAGTGTGCATAGCATTCAATGTATCTGCCATAGCTCGCAACTGTTGTTCTAAGGAAGAAATCCTTTGTTCATGAGCTTCGGTGCTAGTCGAAGGTTCATGATTGCCCTCTGCCATGTAAGTGGTAATCATTCGAGGAATAGATGATGAAACAGTCTGTTCTGAATCATCACTGTGTGAATCAGTATCTTTCCCGGGGCTATTTACGGGAGTCAATACTGGAAAGTTAGATTCTCCAAGGAAGTCTTCTGTGATCTCCGGATTACCACTTGGATGAGAAGAAGAAGAGGCTCTGGCCAAGGCTCCGGTCCTGGATCGGGTGCCGAGATAAACACCATCTTCAGAGTCTGATATAGCATCAGACCGTATGCTACCCCCAATATTTCTGGAGGTCATGTTGACATAAGCATAAAGAGGTTCATCTTCATCCAACATTGGTTCATATTGAATCCGTTCGAAAACAGATTGTCTTTTTGGTGAACAACAACATTGAATTACAACTCGAGGTTGGAAGTTGCAACCATGCTTTTCATGACAAATATGAGCAATATCATAGCCTGACGGAGTGTCAATTCTCCGTTTATTTTGCAAATACTCCCGGAGATCTGTAGGAACAGATTGGGAAGTACTTGAAGATAGTTTCTGTGTAGAAACTTGTCTTTTGTTCTTCTGTCTTCTTGGTTCCTGAGTGTATAAAGACTGATTAATTTGAGCCACATAGTTCTTGGCATATTCTGCATCAGGGTCTAATATACTTGTCTCAGTGGAACCGAGACGATTCTGATTAAGCTTGTTACGAAGATCCGTAGGAGATCTGACTTTGATATCAGTCTTGGATACTTGTAATTTGCCTTTCTCAGACCGAGAAATTTTGAGAGAAGGAAGATGAGTATTATTCCGACTAGGAGTCGGTAATAATCCATCTTTGGAGGAATTAGCCAAAAGGCGTTTTCCATTGTTTGATCTAGTAAGAGTACTAGTCAAATTAACTCCAGAGGTAAAGACCTTAGGAGTAGAGGAGTTGACTAAAGAGTCTTTCTCCTTGGTTGGCACAAGATGTGCAAGTTGAGGGGGAATCATTTGTATGTTCTGTGGAAGAGAACCCCCAGCTTGATTTTGAGAAACAGTCAAAGGACTGTATCTGTTAGCATACGCTGACTTCAGTTTGGACTTCTGGTCATACGCTGCCTTTTTATTAGCATACGCTGGCTTTGGCTTAGCGTACGCTGCCTGATGTTGGCTTTTGTACGCTGCCTTTGCCGTACGCTGCCCTTTGAATGCCATACGCTCAGAGTCATCAATGGCTAAAGAGCCGACTGCTGTCGTAAGAGTAGAGGGAGAAGGGACTTTGACATGTCCAGAGAATGGTTTTCCTTGTACACGCTGACTTGGTTAAAGAACCAACTTTGTCAGCGTGACTAGGAGAAGCCACTGTTGCCGTGTTCAGAGAAGCCGAAGTGTGCTTCATGGAAGTTGAAGACGTGTTCTTGTCAGCATGAGAAGTGACAGAAGCGTCTCGGACTGCTGCAGAAGACTTAGGGACATAGACGGAGCGTCCCTTCTTCTTGGCAGCAGGAAGAGCGGAGGAAGCAGTGCGGCCCTCCTTCGCCTTGAGCATTTCTTCATAAGCCGATTGGTCGAATTGTACAACCATCGTCTTCTTCGTCAAGCCGATCGACGAAGTATCGCATTGAGTTGTTGCTATCTCGTTGGAGGAGACAGCTTTCCCCAGCAGAGTCGCCAATTTGTTTTCCATAAATAAATTCACTTTATTTATTTTGTATCTGAGAAAATTACAACTGTAGGAATCTAATCTAGAAGACGATTACTTTATCCCTTGGACGATGCGATGAAGAAGACTCGAACTTTGAAGAACTTGGACAGCAACTGGGCAATCTCTCTGTTCTCTCTGAAATTGACTGTAGTGTCTGATGAAGATGAAGAAACTCTCTTTTATAGAGTTCAGGATAACTGTCCTTAAGCATACGCTCAGGTAGTTACTTGACGTGTGCATAACTGCAGGGACGCGTGGCAAATTCTGATGGAGACACATTAGCGTGCGGTTGAAAGTAGTGGAGCATATTCAGGAGAGATTGATGGCATGAATGCCACGTTGCATAACTTCTGAAGAAGTGGATAACTGAGTACAGGACACGTGAGAACGTGTGTTAACTGCTCGTTGAAAATCATTCTGGACATAACTGCTGTGATACGCTGCCTTAGAAGAAGAGTCATACGCTAGCTTTGAAGGCACATGTCTTGCATACGCTTACTTGGACAGCGTAGAACCATATAAAGCTGATACGCTCACATTATTGACAGGGAGTCGTATGGAAACTATACGCTCACTTGTCAAGGAGTCGTATGGAATCCATACGCTCACTTGGTTGAGAAGGAGTCGTATGAGATCCATACGCTCACTTAGTTGGAAGAAGTCGTATGAGATCCATACGCTCACTTAGTTGGAAGAAGTCGTATGAGATCCATACGCTCACTTAGTTGGAAGGAGTCGTATAAGAAATAAGTAGACACGTGGCATGTTTGAATAAGTAGACACGTGGCCATCATCAATCTTCTTTGATACGCCATATCTTCCAATAACTGACAAAATCTTCTCGAGCGTCGTGACTGCGGATATGATGGCTGACAGACTGTCAAAACTGACAGTAATGATGGCTTTTACATTTATGAGAAATGCTGAGCTGTCCTCGTAAAAGACAAAACCGACTCTTCGAAAACATATACGACGGCTAGTCTCCATTGGACAGCTGTCTTTGCACGAAAGACGAAGTGTCAGATTCATCCTTTATTAAATATATGCTGTGCTGTCATCTCAGAAAATAATAAAATATTCACTGAGCGTACGGCCTTTGGATGAGCGTATGGCCTTGACTGAGCGTATGGCCTTGAGCGTATGACTTGGACTGAGCGTATGCTTGACTGAGTCTTATGTCAGCGTGTCATAATTTTCACACCCTACAATAGATATTTAAATTCAGTTTTAGAATGGTTAGAGAGTGGATTGATCTTAGTTAGGATGGTTAGAATGATTTCAATTGGATACCTATGTTGGTATCCAAGTAGCTTGGCCTACATGTGTTTCTTTTGTCCAAAACAACTCAAATTCGTCATAATATTTATCCACGTTTTTATTAACCAAATCAACTTAGAAATGTTATAACTTTTAGCTTAGAACTCCGTTTAATCTCCTTTTTTTAACGAACCGTATCGAAGTTAGCTTTCCAAATATATTTTAATAAGCCAAAATCATTTTAGAACTTTTTGTAAAATTATTGGAGTGTCAGCTGTCCGAAAGACAAATGCGTTTCGGTGTTTCGCGATTTCGGGAGCTTCCGAACACGAAAATGTGATCCGTTTGAAGTTTCGAAAAGCTAACACAAAGGGCTACGACATATTTTAATTCTATAATATAGTTAAGGCCCAATTGGTACAGTGTTGATTTTAAGTAGAAGAGTGACTATACGACATAAGTATTTTGTGTAACCTATGAGCCTATGTAGTATGGATATTAAAGGAATGTAGAGAATGTAATGCATAATATGTTAGATGAATGATATATATATATATATATATTTTTTTTTTATATATATATATATATATATGTATCCTCTTTACATTAATGTATATGGTTGAATGCAAGCATGTAGGAATGCAATCAATGTAATGCTTGTAAGCAATGCATAAATGCATGAATTAAAGAATGATATACAATGTATACATGAAAGTATATAATGAATGCTAAATACGGATGCATGGTATATATAATGATGGATATGAATGCATAATATACATAATGTAATGCAATATATAATGATAGCAAGTATGGTAATGTAGAATATATGATACAAGCATGTATATGTCCACTGTTTTCCATTTTCTTACATTTTCCTTCCCTTCCCTTTCCATTTCAGTTTTTTTTCCCTCTTCTATTTTACATGTTGTATACAATGTATATAATGTATAGATGCATGTAAGTATGTAATATGCATGAATGACATGTATGTAATGAAAATAAGTATATGCATGCAACTTAATGATATGTGAAGGATATAATGCATAAACTGAAGTATGCATGTATATGGGATATGAATTGATATATATGTATATGTGTTAAGGTAATGTATATATGTATTAACATATATTTGAATTAAATATATGAGTTTGTATGCATATATATGAATGCAAGTATGTAGGAATGAATGTAATATAATGTAGAGTATACATATATGATATGTAGGTGACATGTATGCAATGTACGTATGTTGTGTATCCATGTATGTATGTGTGGATATATGAATCAAGTATGTATATAGTGATAACATGAATGAATGTCATATATGAATGAATCAAAGGATAAGTAAAATATAATGCATTGTAATGAATGTTAATATATATAATGTATAAAAGTATGTATATAAATGTGCATGAATGTATATATCTATGTAAATATATAAATATGCATGATGTAACATATGCCTATTATATAAATATGTATCTAACGTGGATATGCATGTATATATGAAGGTATGTATTTATATATAGTATCTATTTATTTATGCATTATTGTGGTTTACATTGCCTTGTGATTGTGTGAGTGCTAGCCTAGGCTTGGTTAGGCCTAGTGAGACTTGTTAGACTTGTTTGGGCTAGGACTGACCTAGTTGACCTAGTTTGACTTGGATTGACTTCCTGGACCTTGTTTGACCTTGGTTGTCCTAGTGTGACCTAATTTGGCTCAGTATGACATAGTTTTGACTTAGACTTGCATATCATGACTAGATTAGCTTTTCTTTTATTATTAAACCCTTTGACTCATGGTATCTCTTTAGGTCTGTGATTACTCTGAGCATCTGTTCACCTTATCAGCTCAGGACCACAGGCGAGTACATTCACTGATAGTTTTCATTGTCTTGATATCTGCTATATCCGATTCAGTTGTAGTATCTTACTCGATTTCCAGTTACGATAGTTCACGGACTAGTATATGTTGGATCATGACATGGGATGTTGTTTCTAGATTTTCTTGGTATATTGGTACATTTCTGTCTTATTCCTTGTTTAGTATAGACACTGATTCCTAAGGGGACTTGCTACCCTCTTATGGAATCCCGTGTCATGACGTGTCATGTCCAGATCCATTATACATTCGAGGATGGAGGAATTATTAGGGGTTATGTGATCAAAGCCTTGTCACTATTTTGCTTGTGCCACTCTCACCTTACGTAGGGTGTAGCAGATTTCTCCGTGTGCTTGTTATCCAGGTTGGCCGGCATGACCCTTTTCAGATATTTTCGTATGATTGTCGGGCCAAGTGGATAACCTGTCTTGTAACATACCCAAAGCCGATCACATAATGCTCTAATAATTCAAGTCACATTTTATTTATTTATCATATGAGGCTAAGTTCTGTTCGGGAGAAGGGTTACAACCCCGGTCCTTGTTTGGTTTAAGGGTTGTAACTCGGTTTCCGAATAGTTCCCAAGTCATCCTATATATTATCGTCCTATTCAGTACTCACATCCTGTTATATTTCCTGTAGATTTTGTCCTGTATTTCACATATTCTACATGCTCTTATGCTATACTTTGATTGGAGGCTAGGTTATGTTCGGGAGAAGGATTACAAGTCTGGTCCTTGTTTGGTTTACGGGTTGTAACTCAGCTTTCGAATGGCTCCTAAGTCTTTCCATACCTTTGTCTTGTATTTTTATACTGTCTCTTATAGAATTTGTCAATTCATATGGAACTGCTATTAGTGTTTGTACTTGCTCATTTTTCTGACAGAATAACCATTGATGTTTACAGAGTACATGTTAGCTGATTGCTCTACCTTTTACGGGTATGGCCATGATAGAGTTTGATGAGACATTACCCTGGATCTCCAGTAGGATCCATTAGCAGTGGATAAGACATCATTAGTTTAGATTAGTCATTTTCAGTTGTATTTATTCTCTGGATTATGTATTTGAGATTTGGGATATTTTGGATTTGTGTTATCTTAGACACTTAGAACTCTATGGTTGTATCTCTGTGGTATCATTTCATCATATATATCTTTTATATTCTACCTTAGATGTGATTGAGACTGTATTTGCTATGTCACCTCCATCTTAGTGTATATACTGTACATGTATCTTATATTGTTAGATGATGACCTAGGACAGCGTTCTTCCGCCGACTCTGCGGCGTAGGCTGGACGTACCTACTCTCGTGCCCTTACTCTAGGGTACGGGTTGTGACACATTTTTAGTGGTGGCTCATGCAGGTCAGAGTCGCAAATAGTGCGATTTCGTAGTGGTGCTTGACTTAGAGCGTGCTACGAGCCTGCTATTAGGATATATGTTCTAGGTTATGATAGGAGTTGCCAATCACAGTTAGGAACTCTTGATAGATTCCAGGGATAACCCCTGAGAATCTTACTTTGAAAACTCTTGAGTCTATTTCCACTTGCCTCCATTTACACTTCCTTGATTTGTTGTTGATTTTGATTCCTGATGTTCATTGTTGACTTTGATCTTGCATCGAGATAAATTTTGTGGATTGAATTAAGGTATGTCCTGATAAGGTAAATGTCTGCTTTATTTATGAAGTTTAGAATTTATCGCAGCCATACAAGCTAGCATGACAAGGACATAGAGCCTGATTTTAGATATGCTTATCCTAGTTATGGAATTTGGATTTTCTTGCAGCCATATCGGTTGGCGTGGTAAGAATTCCAGAAGACATGATTTTAGGGTGTATACCTTAGTTATGGACTCTATCGTTTATTGCAGTTATGCTTACTGGCGTGGCAAAAATTCTGGCAACATAATTTCAGGAAGATATGGTTATCAGATTATATCTTAAATCGGATCACTTTGTTATGACCGGATGAGCAAGAACAAATTCTTATCATCATTCTTCCCTGTCTTGGTTAACTCTGTCTATCTACAGCTACAATTAGGTTTTTTTTTTCAACATTATTGTTTGTGTTCCATTTTCTATGATTTGACTAAACTCTTCTTCGCTATCTCTTGGATAATTCTTCTTGTCCTTCCCGATAATTGTTGAAAGTGCCTTATGGATTGATTCAATAAAAGTTTGAAAAGTATATTTATCCTTGTATTACGAAATCGGGAGTTTGCATCCAGAGAAATACTGGTGAGGTATGACTTCAGATAATGGCATCATGGTTAAATATGTTTCTCGAATTCTACTTGACCACTCCTAAGCATTTTGACTAACATCTTCTCCTTTATTTGCAAAAATTGTTTAGAAATATTTTACGGATTTAGCCAAATTAAATTCAGGAACCTATATGTGTTCTTTTTTCCAAAACAACTCAAATTCGTCATAATATTCATCCATATTTTTATTAACCAAAATAACTTAAAAATGTCATAACTTTAGCTTAGAACTCTGTTTAATCTCCATTTTTTTTAAAAGAACCGTATCGAAGTTAGCTATCCAAATATATATATTTTAACAAAGCCAGAATCATTCTAGAACTTTTTTGTAAAATTATTTGAGTGTCAGCTGTCCGAAAGACAAACGCGTTTCGTGTTTTCGCGATTCCGGGAGCTTCCGGACACGAAAATGCGATCCGTTGAAATTTTGGAAAGCTAACACGAAGGGCTACGAAACTTTAATCTAGAATTTAGTTAAGGTCCAATTGGTAGTATTGATTTTAAGTAGAAGATGACTATACGACATAAGCATTGTGTGTAACCATGAGCTATGTAGTATGGATATTAAATGAATGTAGAGTATGCATAATATGTTAGATGAATGAATATATATATATATATATATATATATATATATTATATATCTATATATATATATATATATAAGCGGATCAAAAGCCTCCCCTTAGAAAGCCCCCAAAAACCCCCTCACTCTAATCCGTAATTAATGTTAATATAATGTTAATATTAATGTAATATTAACATTAAATACTAAAATTAACATTAAAATTAACATTAAAATTAATATTAACATTAACATAACATTAATATTAACATTAACATTAATATAAAAAAATTAAAAAATTTAATATTACCATTAATATTACGAATAGAGTGAGGAGATTGGGGGCTTTCTAAGGGGGCTTAGTCGCTCTCTATATAATATATAATATATCATATATATAATATATATATATATATATATATAGATAATATATATATATATATATATATATATATATAGATATATATATATATGTATATTTTTTTTTATGATATGTATATGTATATATATATATATATAAAATAATATATATTATATATATATATATATATATATTATATATAATATATATATATATATATATATTATATATATAATTATATTATTTATTTATTTATTTATTTATATATATATATAATATATATATATATATATATATATATATTTTAACAAAAACAATTTATTGAAATAAAGAGTGGCTCTAAAAGAGCATTACAAGCAGGTGCTAGGCCATAACACAAAACGGGCTAAGATAGACTAGGTAGAAACATAACCAGTTGGACTCTAGAAAGTAGGATATTCCTACACCCGAAAAAGCGAAATCACGAAAGTAAAATTCGAATTTTGAAATATCAAACACCCGAAAGGAAAAGGAGGGAGCAGGGGCTCAGCTCCACGAGGCGTGGGCACAAGACCCTATGGAGTGTTGACTGATGCGTGGCCCGAGGCGGGCACGTGCCACGAGAGGGATCTCGGGCCCCGCCCAGCGTGCCTACCGAGGGGCGCAGGCCACGAGGGCTGGACGTCGTCTCCGGCGCGGAGGTACGGAGCGCGACCGCCCGAAGCGGAGGAGGGGGAGAGGGGGAGAAGGAGCGGAGCCCGGTCTCCGGACGGGCGAGGGGGGAGGCGCGACGCGGACGGAGCAGAACGCCGCCCAACGGCGGACCAATGGGAGGCGTGACGACGCCGGGCACCTCGGGACGCCCCACGACGCCGGGAGACACGCCATGCGGAGCCGCGGAGGCTGAGGGGGGCGGCCCGACGCCGGCGAGGGGAGGGGATGTCCGCCGCAGGGTCTCAAATCAGGCGGGAACGACGAGGGCGCGGCCCGCGGCCCAAGGGGGGCGACGCGGGCTGCTCCGCGGCGAGGAGAGCGGGAAGACGGGGACTGAGGGGAGGGGGCGGGACGCCGCCGGTGGCCCCGCCACGGCGGGGAAGCGAGGCGGGGACCGAGGCGGCCCGAGACGCAGGGCCACGGGGGAAGCGAGGCGGGGACCGAGGCGACGCGGGGCAGGCGAGCGCTAGGCGCGGAGGAAGGCATCCACTCCAGGGAGGCTGCGACGCCGGAAGAGGGCGACACGCCGAGCAGCACCTGGGGGCGCGACCGCAGCCGATGCGGCGGAGGCCGGCGGGGGCCAGAACGAAGAGGAGGGAGCACCTGCGGCCGATGAGGCCGGGCGGGAGGGCGGGCACGGAGGGGGAAGCTCTCCACGAGGGGCGGTCAGCCAACGCGATGCTCAACGCGGAGAGGGAGGGAGCACTACGGGGCCGAAACCACGGCGAGAGCCGGGCTGCGGCGGGGGAGGCGTCCTGGCCGGGAGGAGACGGAGGGACGGAGGCGAAGGGACCTGCCCGACCGGGGAAACCGAGAAGGCTAGCCTCCAACGAGAGTGCTAGGGGAGGCGACTCGCTCCCCAAGCGAGGAGGAACGCCTCCGCCTGGAGATGGTCGGGGACCCAATGCGTTCCCGAATAGGCCGGATGATGCCAGAAAGCGCGGGGGGAGACGGAGAGAGGGCGGAGGCGGAGGGGTCTGCAGCCAAGACGGGGGGGACTGGCAGGGCTGGGGTCTCCTCGGCTGGAGGGAGGAACCGGGAGTAAGGCGTCTGGCAGGACCGGGGTCACCTCGGCCGGAGGGAGCGAGAGTCCCGGAACAGGCGGAGCGCGGAAGGGCTCCGGTGCCGCCGGGACGCCTCGAGCAAGGGGAGGCGAGCAAGGAGCGAAAAGAGAGGCTGTGGCTACTGGGATGGGCGGCGCAGCGGCGGAGCCGACTGCCGGAGAGAAATCGCTGGGGGGAGGGCCTGGGCGCCGAGGGGGACCACTAGGGCCAGGGCCGACAAGAGAGGGACCCTGGGCCGGCCGAAGGCGCTGAGCCCGGCGGCGCTGCGCCGTCGAGAGCGGTGGAAGCAACGCACGAGGAGAGGAGGGGAGGGGGTCCTCCGCAGCCAGGCAAGCGACGGCCGGCTGCAGCAAGGGGAAAGGAGCTCCCCCCTGGGGGAGAAACCGAGGGAGGCCCGGCCAGCTGCCTGGGCCAAGGAGGCCGGGGAGGGGGGAGGGCTGGAGGCGTGAATGGGGGGGCCAGCCGGCGGCCGACCTCCGCTAGGCGCCGGAGAGGGAGCATCAGGGGACGGCAGGCTCCAACCAGCGGAATCCACGCCCAGAAGCCGCTCATCTCTTTGTTATATAATATATCTATATATATATATATATATATATATATATATATATATATATATGTATTATATATATATATATATGTATATAAAAAAATATATATATATATATGTATATATATGATATGTATCCTCTTTACATTATGTATATATATGGTTGAATGCAAGCATGTAGTAATGCAATCAATGTAATGTATGTAAGCAATGCATAAATGCATGAATGAAAGAATGATATAAATGTATACATAAAAGTATATAATGATGCTAGATATGGATGCAAGGTATACATGTAATGATAGATATGAATGCATAATAATACATAATGTAATGCAATATATAATGATAGCATGTATGGTAATGTAGAATATATGATGCAAGCATGTATATGTCCACTGTTTTCTATTTTTCTTACATTTTCCTTTCCTTTCCTTTCTATTTCAGTTTTTCTTTTTTTTTTTCCTCTTCTATTTTTACATGTTGTATACAATGTATATAATGTATATAATGTATAGATGCATATAAGTATGTAATATGCATGAATAACATGTATGTAATGAAAATAAGTGTATGTATGCAACTTAATGATATGTGAATGGATATAATGCATGAACTGAAGTATGCATGTATATGGGATATGAATAAATGATATATCTATTCTATGTGTTAAGGTATTGTAATGTATGTATTTACATATATTTTGAGTTAAATATATGAGTTTGTATGCATAATTATATGAATGCAAGTATGCAGGAATGAATGTAATATAATGTAGAGTATGCATATATGATATGTATGTAGGCATGTATGCAATGTATGTTGTGTATCCATGTATGTATGTGTGGATACATGAATCAAGTATGTATAGTGATAACATGAATGAATGTCATATATGAATGAATGAATGAATCAAATGTATAAGTAAAATATAATGCATTGTAATGAATGTTAACATATATAATGTATAAAAGTATGTATGTAAATGTGCTTGAATGTATATATCTAGTAACTATGTAAATATGCATATGTAACATATGCCTATATATATATAAATATGTATGTAATGTGGATATGCATGTATGTATGAAGGTATGTATTTATATATAGTATCTATTTTATAATGCATTATTGTGGTTCATATTGCCTTGTGATTGTGTGAGTGCTCTCCTAGGCTTGGTTAGGCTAGTGAGACTTGTTAGACTTGTTTGGGCTAGGACGTGACCTAGTTTGACTTGGATTGACTTCTTGTGACCTTGTTGACCTTGGTTGTCCTACTGTGACATAGTTTGGCTCGGTATGACCTAGTTTAGCTTGGTGTGACTTAGTTTGACCTAGTTTTGACTTAGAATTGCATATCATGACTAGATTAGCTTTTCTTTCATTATTAAACCCTGTTTGACTCATGTTATCTCATCTTTAGGTCTGTGATTACTCTGAGCATTTGTTCACCTTATTAGCTCAGGACCACATGCGCGTACATTCACTGATAGTTTCTATTGTCTTGATATCTGGTATATCCGATTCAGTTGTAGTGTCTTACTCGATTTTCAGTCACGATAGTTCACGGACAAGTATATGTTAGATCATGACACGGAATGTTGTTCCTAGATTTTCTTAGTATATTGGTACATTTTCTGTCTTATTCCCTGTATTAGTATATACACTGATTCCTAAGGGACATGCTACCCTCTTATGGAAGCCCGTGTCATGACGAGTCATGTCCAGATCCATTATACTATTCGGGGATGGAGAAATTATTAGGGGTTATGTGATCAAAGCCTCTTGTCACTATTATGCTTGTGCCACTCTCACCTCACGTAGGGTGTAGCAGATTCCTCTGTGTGCTTGTTATCCAGGTTGCTCGGCATGACCCTTTCCAGAGATTTTCGTGTGATTATCGGGCCAAGTGGATAACCTATCTTGTAACATACCCAAAGCTGATCACATAACGCTCTAATAATTCAAGTCACATTTTATATTTATTTATCATAGGAGGCTAAGTTCTGTTCGGGAGAAGGGTTACAACCCCGGTCCTTGTTTGGTTTAAGGGTTGTAACTCGGTTGCCAAATAGTTCCCAAGTCATCCTATATATTATCGTCCTATTCAGTACTCACATCCTGTTATATATTTTCTTTAGATTTTGTCCTGTATTTCACATATTCTATATGCTCTTATGCTATACTTTGATTGGAGGCTTGGTCTGTTCGGGAGAATGATTATAACCCCGGTCCTTTTTTGGTTTACGGGTTATAACTCGGCTTTCGAATGGCTCCCAAGTCTTCCCATATCTTTGTCTTGATTTCATTATACTGCCTCTTATAGAATTTGTCAATTCATATGGAACTGCTATTAGTGTTTGTACTTGCTCATTTTCCTGACAGGATAACCGTTAATGTTTACAGAGTACATGTTAGCTGATTGCTCTATCTTTTATGGGTATGGACATGATAGAGTTTGATGAGACATTACCCCTGGATCTCCAGCAGGATCCATTAGCAGTGGATGAGACACCATTAGTTTAGATTAGTCATTTTCAGTTATATTATTCTCTGGATTACTGTATTTGAGATTTGGGATATTTCTGAATTTGTGTTATCTTAAACACTTAGAACTCTATCTGGTTGTATCTTTGTGGTTTCATTTCATTTCATATCTATCTATCTTTATCGTATTCTATCTTAGATGTGATTGAGACTGTATTTGCTATGTCACCTCCATTCAGAGTGTATTATTGTACAGGTACCTTATATTGTTAGATGATTGACCAGGACAGCGTTCTATCGTCGACACTGCGGCGTAGGCTGGTTGTACCCACTTCTCGTTCCCTTACTCTAGGATGCGGGTTGTGACATATGCTCTCCCCATATTACTGAAGTTGTGGGATACGTGTCACCATGCGTAGAGATCGTGGGTGGCAGTTACTTGCGTAAAAGACCCAATTATGTTGCTTTTTACGCACAAAGGATTTAGTCTATAAATAGACTTATTTTTGAACAGAAGAAAACACAGACAAAGAGATACAGAAAAGGAGATTCTGAGAAAAC
>JANAVB010020503.1:0-75494 GCA_029216955.1 Iris pallida
TTTCCATTCCAATATACGTAGCTGGCTATGTCTGCCCCCGCTCTCCAGTATTCTGGTTCTGGGGCGTGACATGGTTTAAGTGGTAGCCCATGCAGGTCTTGTCAATCAAGAAATGTGAGGGTTTACCGAATAGATGTCTCAATCAGTATTTGCCCTTGATCTCCGCCCGTATTTTAAATCCCTGAAATTCTTGCCCTGATTATATGCTTGTATCGTTGATCTGTCCTGGTCCTTCCTTTTGTTTCCATGTGTCGTCTTCCTCAGCGGTATTGTACCTGACCCTGCCGATCAGCAAGGAGGAGCACCTCCGTGGACCAGCAGCAACCCGGAGATCAAGCCCAGCATTTGGGGTAGCCTCCAGAGTTGTGCCTACTGGAGGAGAGTCACCAGTTCGGCCCGTCCAGCCCGCAGAGCCAGATGATGGTACCTTAGTAGGCCTCATCAGAACCTTGATAGCTTTCCAGGATCGTGAAGCGACGTCCTGCACTAGACAGTTCAAGATGTTTTGACCCGAGGCGGACATCCAGGGAACCAGGCGGCGAACAGCTTCAAGCGATTGAACCCTCCTTTCTTCGACGGCACCGAGGATGCGATTGCCGCAGATGCATGGCTTCAGGATACCGAGGTAATTCTGGAAGCAGCTAGGACACCCGAGAATGAGAAGGTGGCGGTGGTACGCCTATAGTTGTTGGACTTGGCTCGCAGTTGGTAGGCGGCACAAGCCATGGGATTAGTGGCACCCATTGCTTGGACAGTGTTTAGAAAGAGATTTCAGACGAAGTACTTTGATGCTGTGGCTCGGTACAACCTGCAGACCAGATTTACCAACTTGAAGCAAGGAGGCAGATCAGTCGACAGTTATGCATCGGAGTTTTCTAGACTCAGTAGGTTTTCCCCCACCTTGGTGGCGACCGAGTTTGATAGGGCCCAGCAGTTCCAGCAGGGACTACATTTGGAGATCTTGTTGGCGGTTGAGCAGTTCGAGCACCAGACGTTCGATGCAGTCTTAAGAGCAGCTAGGAGGCATGAGTATACCTCCCAGAGGATCGTGGATAGGACCGGAGGTAGGAAGCGGTCCCACTGTCAGATGTACCAATCATCAGCTCCAGCCCCGGCAGCTAGGGGATTGACCATTGGAACTCCGAGGCGGGCGGCCTCAGTAACGTCGGTTCAGCATTCGACCCCGACGTACCCGCAGCAGCAGAAGCAGAAGCAGACTTCCACGATGGGATGTTCTCATTGCGGGAAGCCAGGGCATATGGTGGCAGACTGTCGCAGGGCGCAGGGATTGTGCCTGGCGTGTGGAGCAGCAGATCATAGGATAGGGGCTTGCCCGAATAGGGGTGGTTCATCAGCATCCAACCCTTCTAGCTCTTCGGTGAGAGGACCGGCCCCAGTACCAGTTCAGCAGCAGCAGTATCAGTCTTCGAGGCCCTTGCCGCCTCAGTCTCTGGCATTCCAGCAACAATACCCTCAGCAGTATGCACAAGCCCAAGCTCAGACCCAGAATAGGCAGAGAGGTTTCCAGCAGAGGGGACCAGCAGCCAGAGGACAAGGTCAGGCCATGATGATGGCTATGGAAGAAGAAGTTGCACCAGGTGAGGTTGTGGCAGGTACTATTCTCGTCAACTCCTCTCCAGCGTCTGTATTATTTGATTCTGGTGCATCGCATTCATTTATGTCTGTACGATTCGCGACACGGATAGGATTGGAACCCGAGTCATTATCAGTGAGGCTCAATATTCTTACTGGTAATGGCCTTGTGGGAGTAGATCGAGTATTTTCCTCGTGTCGGATCGTAGTTAGCGGTAGGGAGTTCCCCGCTAGATTCATAGAGTTTCCTATGGCAGACTATGATGTAGTCCTAGGCATGGATTGGTTCAGGAACCAGTATGCTAGGATAGACTGCCATATTGGCAGAGTTGTCTTTAGTATCCCCGGCGAGCCAGAGTTTTCGTTTTCTAGAGGCGCAGTGGAGCCGTCTTCCCCAGCATTGCGGATGGCAAGTAGCAGCAGTGCAGTTACCCCGGATAGTTGAAGAGTTTCCAGATGTCTTTCCAGAGGAACTTCCAGGGATGCCGCCGGAACGGGAGATTTGAGTTCACTATAGACTTGATTCCCGGGACAGCACCAGTATCAGAGCGAGTCTACAGGATGGCGCCTTCAGAGTTGAAGATTTTATACAAGATGATTGAAGAACTGAGGACCAAGGGATTCATCCGTACGAGTGGATCGCCTTGGGGAGCCCCGATGCTTCTTGTGAAAAAAAGGATGGTACGTCCAGGCTATGTGTTAATTATCGTACCTTGAATTCGGTGACAATCAAGAACAGATACCCTCTTCCGAGGATAGATGACTTGTTTGATCAACTCAGAGGGGCTCAGTGTTCTCGAAGATCGACTTGCGGTCGGGATACCACCAGATCAGAGTCAGAGAGCAGGACATCCCGAAGACAGCATTCAGATCGAGGTATGGACATTGGGAGTTCCTTGTTATGCCCTTTGGAGCGACCAATGCGCCGACCGTATTCATGGACCTCATGAATCGCATTTTCATGCCTTACTTGGATCAATTTGTGATCGTGTTCCTAAATGACATCCTGGTCTACAGCAAGAGTGAAGCAGAGCATGAGTAACATCTCAGAGTCGTCCTCCAAACGCTTAGGGAGCATCAGTTGTACGCCAAGTTCAGTAAATACGAGTTCTGGCTCGATCGTATATCATACTTGGGTCACATCATTACCCGAGGAGGAGTGGAAGTGGATCCCCAGAAGATTGTGGCTATCGAGTCATGGCCGGTACCTAGCTCAGTGGCAGAGGTTCGCAGCTTCCTTGGATTGGCCGGCTACTACCGGCAGTTTGTTTTAGATTTCGTAAGGATTTCAGCGCCGATGACCCAGTTGACCCGCAAGGATGTGCCGTTTGTTTGGACAGCAGAGTGTCAGGAATCATTTGAGAAGTTGAAGCGAGGTTTGATAACGGCTCCCATTCTCACCCTTCCAGATGGGATCGGAGGATTCACAGTTTATTACGACGCTTCAGGCAGAGGATTAGGGTGTGTCTTGATGCAGCATGGAAAGGTAATATCTTATGCGTCACGTCAACTACGTGATCATGAGAAGAATTATCCGACCCACGACTTGGAATTGGTGGCGGTAGTGTTTGCTTTGAAGTTGTGGAGACACTACTTGTACGGAGATAGAGTGGAGATCTTTACTGATCATAAGAGCCTGAAGTATGTTTTCACCCAGAAGGACCTTAATATGCGGCAGAAAAGATGGCTCGAGCTACTAGTGGACTATGATGTAGATTTGCAGTATCATCCCGGGAAGGCCAACGTTGTAGCAGATGCATTGAGCAGGAGAGCCGGAGTTTATCTCCTGACGGCGCAACCAAAATTATTGGCAGATCTTCAGAAGATGGGAATTGAAGTGGTTCTTCCAACCAGCGTGGCATTGATGGCCAGTCTACAGGTTCAGTCCAGCATAGTTGAGAGAATCCGGATGGCGCAGTCAACAGATTCCAAGATCCAGCGACTCAGAGCAGAATGTGAAGCAGGAAGAAGGCCAGAGTTATGTATCCATGAAGACGGTACACTTCGGCACGGCACTCGTCTTTGTGTATCCAGTGGAGATATCAGACGGGAAGTCATGGCAGAAGCCCACAGTCCTCAATATTCTATTCATCCGGGTGGTACGAAGATGTACCGTGATATTCGTCAGCATTTCTGGTGGAATGGCATGAAGAGGGAGATAGCCCGGTTTGTCTCTCGGTGTTTGGTTTGCCAACAGGTTAAAGCTGAACATCAGAGGCCCGCGGGACTTCTTCAACCCTTACCGATCCCAGAATGGAAATGGGAACATATAACCATGGATTTCGTGACGGGATTGCCCAGATCTTCGGCCGGCAGAGATGCTATTTGGGTAATTATGGACAGGCTTACCAAGGTGGCACACTTTCTCCCATTCAAAGTTGGACAGTCGACGATGCAGTTAGCAGAGATGTATCTCAGGCAGATCGTCAGGCTTCACAGTGTGCCAGTCAGCATCACCTCGGACAGGGATTCAAGATTCATATCACACTTTTGGCGCAGCTTGCAGAAGAGTTTGGGGACTCACCTTCAGTTCAGCTCAGCTTATCATCCGCAGACGGATGGTCAGTCAGAACGCACAATCCAGACTCTTGAAGATATGTTGAGATCATGTACCCTTGACTTCGATGGTTCATGGGAGAATCATCTGCACCTGGTGGAATTCTTGTACAACAACAGTTATCAGGCCAGTATCCAGATGGCACCCTTCGAGGCTCTTTATGGCAGGAAGTGCAGATCCCCGCTAGCATGGGACGATGTCGGGGAGAGGCAGATGCTCGGACCCGAATTGATTTCCCAGACGGTTGAAGTGGTCAGGAAGGTCAGAGATCACCTCCGAGTTGCCCAGGACCGCCAGCGCCATTGGGCCGATGCTCATCGGCGTCCCTTAGAATTTGCTGTCGGCAACCATGTATTCCTTAGGATCTCGCCTAACCGCGGCGTCATTCACTTCGGCGTACGGGGAAAGCTTAGTCCTAGGTATATAGGGCCGTTCGATATTCTAGAGCGAGTATGAGATGTATCCTATCGTCTCGCTCTTCCGCCGTCGCTAAGTGAGGTGCATGATGTATTCCATGTGTCCCAATTACGACGGTATATTCACTACCAAATTACAGCATTTTAGCGACGGCCATTTAGCGACGGAAATATTCCGTCGCTATTACCGTCGGATCACCGACGGATTTGTGACGAAATACCGACGGAAAGCAGTGGACAATTTTTTTTTTTTTTATGTCCATATCCGTCGCTACGCCGTCGATAGGTCGTCGGCCAAGTAGCGACGGTTTTATATCCGTCGCTAGAACGTCGCATATTTTGGCGGCAAAAGCCTAAAATATTGGCGCGAGATTTGACTGACGACTTAGCGACGGAATAATCCGTCGCTACTCTGGCGTGAGATTTACTGACTACTTAGCGACGGAATAATCCGTCGCTAATTTTTGTACCCTAACTTAAATTGAACCGACGGGGGGAAATTTTCATTCCCCTCCAAAACACTCTCTCTCTTCCCTCTCCCTCTCCCTCTCTCCGACGATCCTCGCTCTCTCCGACCGGTGATCGGAGAGGGTGTGGGGCAGGGGGGGTTTCGGGTACGGGGTGGGGTGGTCGGGGCAAGGGTGGAGTGGGGTGGTCGGGGGCAGGAGGGTCGGGGAGGGGGTTCGGGCAGGGGTGGGGGGGTGGTCTGGGCGGGGGGGGGGGTTCGGGGTAGGGGGTGGGGTGGTCGGGGCAGGGTGGGGTGGGAGAGGGGGCAGGGGGGTCGGGGAGGGGGTCGGGCAGGGGTGGAGGGGTGGTCTGGGCAGGGGGGTGGGAGAGGGGGTCGGGCAGGGGTTGGGGGAGGGTCGGGCAGGGGTTGGTGGGGTCGGGGCAGGGGGGTAGGAGAGGGGGTCGGGCAGGGTTGGGGGGGTCGGGCAGGGATTGGGGGGGTCGGGGCAGGGGGGCAGGGGGGTGGGAGAGGGGGTCGGGCAGGGGTTGGGGGGGTCGGGCAGGGGTTGGGGGGGTCGGGGCAGGGGGGGCGTAGGAGGGACTCTGGAGTCCCCGCGCAGGAGTCCTCCTCCTCCTCTCCCATAGACACACACACACACACACACACACACGGACACACACACACAGACACACACACACACGGACACACACACACAGACACACACACACACGGACACACACACACACACGGACACACACGGACACAGACACACGGATACACACACACTCAGACATATATATCATGGTTTAAAGTATCGGCCGATGCCGATCCGATACGGCCGATACCGATACGGTTTGGCATGTTCCGATCCGATACCGACCGATACCAAGTATTGACCGATACCGACATTGGGGGTCTTTGTTCCGGTCAATTCGACAAAGAAAATTAAACAAAAAGACAAATCAACAAGGGTTTAAAGCATAACAAGGTTGTAGAAGCATGTAAAAGAAGAAAATCACATCAATTGAAGAAAATTACATCTATTATTTGTAAACCAATCGGTAAGGGTGACTACTGTTTCATTTAATTTCAAAACTACTAAGAAATAACACTGAAAATACTTAAAATTATGCCTAAATGTATAAATATATGTTTTTAAATGTAAATAATTTATTAATAATTATTTGTTCCCCGATAATTTATTAATAATTATCGTCGTCGAGGCCTGTGACTCCATCCGCTAGCGGATCCGTTCCGCCACCGGATGTACCAGCGGATGCAGCAGCAGATGCAGCAGGGGGCCCAGCAGTTACTGCAGGGTGGGCCTCGGAGTACCCCGGGATTCAGTTTCATCCTGTTACCGGGGAGTACGTGCGCGGACCCGCGGATCCCCCGACGCCACCAGAGAGGCTGGTGGGCGAGTTCCGACGAGAGCTATGGCCCGCTGGTGAATCGTAAGTAAATTTAAGTTAATTTATTAAATTTGTTTCATTTATTCAAGTTAATAATCCAGTCGTTGCTTCTTTATAGGTTTTTCTCGTGGGATGCTGCCCGGATTCTAGGGCGCATTATCCGGGATAACTACCATGGCCCCTACCTCAATTTTTCTGAGGTGCCTCAGGACATGAAGTACGTCTGGCTCGACGAGATGAGGGTATAAATCCGTCGGTGAATTATTAATTATTCTTTAAATCATTAAATTTTTTATTACATGATATTTGAATTTGTATGTCAGAGGACGTTCTGGTGGCCCCCCCATTGCGAGGAGGCGATCCGCAGGACCTACAAAGCCGCCGCCGGGAAGAAGATACGGGATGCGGTGTACGACCTTCGTACGGCGCATACGAGAAAGGACTGGATCCGGACAGAGTACTATTGTAGTGACCCGCTCCGCCCTAGCGGAACGCCGATTTCAAACGGCAAGTGCAACGACTCAACGAGCCGTCGACCCGAAGAGTTGCTTCGACCCGATGAAGTATCGATGCGAATCGATGCAAGGCTTGCCTTGGCCCGACAAGATGAATCCAGACTTAGACTATCGAAGGCGCGCTCGGAGGATCGCTCGGCCGATGCGAACATCGCTAAGGTGGGTGGCTCCGATGAACCCGTCTGTGCTTAGCCTAGACACATAACAATGCGGACACTATCACGAGAATCGCTAGGCGACAACACCATGCATGTTAATAAATGATTCAACGCACCTAGCTAAGGGAATAATCCCATCTTGCATGCTTGTTTAGAACATGGAAAAGAACTCGGCAATTATAGAAACGCTCGCACCACGCTCTACGCTCGTGCTACGGCACAAGCTCACGTTCATGTCCCGTATACGTTCAAACAATGAAACAATGAATGGTTTACAACAATGAAACGGGAAGGCTATCAACATAGTCGCCCCGAGTAGAGTTTAGCAACATTGGAAGGCTAGGGGACCGATGGGTCGCCAAGGCGACTCCCACACTGGGAGTTGCGTAATGCATGAATGAATGAATCAACGAATGAATGAACAAACACATGAATGACTCTATGAACATACGAACAAGTGAAAGAATAACATGAAAAGAAAGAATACATGAAAGATAAGACGCCAGCGACAGGTGTGACGGGCACGTGCAACGGGGCTCGCTACCCGCGCTGTACGGACGCCAACCTGGTCGTTAACGCATTATGGCTAAGGGTTAGCCTACGGCTCGGAGTTAGCCGCTAAGTTAAAATGACAAGACAATACGAAATGGTCGTGGACAAACGGCACGGGCGATGGGGGGGAATACCGTGGCCGTCGTGTGGAAGGATTCTGCGGCACGGGCGTTGGGGGGGTAAACCGTGGCCGGCCTAGGCAGAATCAACGGCGCTTACGGGCTGCTTGGGTGCGGGCTTGGGCACCAAGAGACGTAAGTAGGAGGGTATATTCAAGAGACTTAACGGGGTGTACCAGCCATCACCCTACGCTAAGTTGAGAATTGCCACAGGGGAATGTCCTAAATGGCTTGCAAAGCCAGCGACCCGTGCATGTAGATTAAGTGGACTATGCTGGTGGCAATCCACGTGCAAGTCCTTGCATTGAAATCAAAGTAGTCTAAGTTAAATGAACAAGTGTCTCCTGAACATGCTTGAACGAAATACCCGAAACATGCTTGTAAAGTAACATCCTGAACATGAACGTGCTCGAAATGTAACATGCCTGAACATGCTTGAAATATACCACCCCGAACATGCTTGAAATGTGCCACTCCAAAATTGATAACGAGTACAAATGAGTTAAAGTATGCGTCTACGTTATGTTACTACACATGAACTGTTGTCTAACTTGGTTTGCTCTGAACAGGGAAGGCCGGACGGTAAGTATGGGTAAGTTGTGCATGTATTTCCATGCGACACTTGAAATCGGTAACACGGGATAGGTTATATCATATGCCATGTAAATGACCCTAAGGCAAGATTAGAAAGACAATGAATGATAGAGATGCACACAAGTAAATGGAACGTGTTCGGTAATGATAGTGATTATGGGCGAGCTAGCCTCCCCACCAGTGCATAACAATGTACTGATAACCCCACAGTCTACTTGCAGGATGCAGGAGACGCCGGCGGGTGCGGAGCTTCAATCGAACGTGCTAAGGCGCGGAGCTATCTCTGGGCCTTGGAGCGTTGCAAGGAGCTGGAGCACCATATACGGGACATAATGTATCGGAACATCGCCATGACTCATTCCATCTTGTAAGCCACTTGGCACGCCTTTTATGTTTCAGAGAGAGAGAGAGCTTGAGCGACTTGTAATATCGGCCTAGCGCCGCTTGTAAACTTGTTGAATATCAATAAAGAATTTGGTTTCGCTTCAATTGTGTTCATTTATATTCCGCTGCAAATGGGGACACTCTGTGCGACTCTGTGGCCTAGAACTCAAATCGGCCGTTTCTGGACTTGGCCTTGCACGGGCGCAACCGAGGCCCGTGCGGCATCACGTCTTAGCGAGGACGATCGCTCCTACGGGAGCGGGGCGTGACAGATTGGTATCAGAGCACGGCTTTACGTCCTTGGACATCATTTCGATTCTCTCAGTTTTGAAAGCTCGCGTTGGAAACAAAAGAAGTATATGCTCTCTCTCGTTGTGCATTGGGATGTTCCATACAATAAGTCTAATATTTTCGAAAGCTCGTATGAGTACTCGGTTGCACGGGACCGATAGGCGATGGCCTTTGTGCCACTACGACGGACTTGATAGGCGATGGCCTTTGTGCCGAACCACGACGGACTCGAGTCGGACGAAAACTAAATGCTAAGAGTTAGCAAATGCGAGGCATGCTTGAATAGGCTTACGTTGACGATAGCAAACGGGTACACGAGACCGAAGTATTATTCGAACGGGATGGTTTTGCACGCAGCCTTTTGGCTAAGTTGTGCGGAGCATCGCGCACCTAGACCCTTTGGTGCAAACGAGTTGCGAACGAGAATAAGTGAGCGTGCAAACTTGAATGTGGTCCGAACGGGATGGTTAAGCGGTACAACTTAGTCTGCGTGTCGCGCACCTTGACTCTTGGGTGCCATCGGGTTGCGAGCGATATCAACGTATCGCTCGATCGAGAACGGAGATACAATTTGAGTGTGTATCGATAGGAACGTTATCGAGTTAACGCTTAGGCACACTCGAAGGATCGATTTGGACCTTGAGGATTATTGCGAACGACTTAATGCGTCGCAACGGCACGAACGACTACGCTAGCGATTCGTTGAACGAATCGATAAGACGTCTTAGCGCGTGGCGCAAACGTGATTGAGGATTAGACCGTATGGCTTGAACCCGAGTGGTGTATGTGATAGGTTCGGAGAAGAAAAAGAATGTGATTGAGGACTAGATCAGATGGCTCGAATCCGAGTGGTGTATGGACGTCTTGGAAATAGTTCGAGCGAAATCGAGGATTACGAGTATGTCGGCGAGGCGATGCGGTCGCGCAAAGCCTTAGAACGCGTCACACTTAGTTGGTTGTGACTTCGATTGTCCCGAGCGAGATGTCGCTCGGATAACTTGTCGTTAGACAACGTGAGTTAGAAAACGACTCGAAACGACAGAGGTAAATGAATGGTCTTGATCGAGGAAACTTAGAGGATTGCGCGTACGATCTCGGATTGATTCAAATGAATCACGACTTGAGTTTGACAACGATCTTGACCCTAGCTGGAGAGATAGCGGTCGAACTCGATCTTGAATATCGAGGAAATTGTGGGATATCCAACTCGGACAATAGCATCAATGCATGACTCGAAAATCGGTTTGCAAAGGAAGATCGTCAGGTTACGCATATCGTCGATGGTATTGAGGCGTATCAAAGATCGATATGCGATAACTCGGGGGCACTCCGACTCGGCGAATGACGATCATGCAAATGTCATTGTTCCGTTGGATGCTATACTTGGGTCGTTAAGGATGTGTCGAGGAAAAGATAAACTTGGCTCGAGGATGAATGACGGTCGGACTATCAAATATAGACTTGGCTTGGATGAAAATGGAGTGCTTGGATTTACTTCGTTGTCAACCACAACGTAGACGTTCTTGCCTTATGCGAGCGCAACCCCAGCCTCGCACATGCGTCGCGCCGACTAGGACTATCACTCCGCGTGAGCGCTGGTATGGTGATTCATACAGCGGGAGTGATCGGTACTCGCCTGGCGTGGCAACTCGTATGCTTCGACTTGTGGTTTGACACGAAGGAGACTTGAGGATGAATTGTGTGTTTGAAGAGTTGAACTTGAGGATTGAGTAGGTCCAATCTGCGTATCGAGAATGAGTTAGTCTAAACTCAAACAAGAGTTACGCCCTGATGAGAATGATTATTCCGCGGGAGCGTTGCATGGTGATTCATGAACCGCCGTGGATAATCGGACTCGCGTGAGATTGGGACAGAACGTATTGTCGAGCTGGATGACCTCGTGATCGAATACATGAATTGGTTTAGAATTGGTGATTGAACAGATTTGGATGTTGCAAAATGAATGCATCTATGCGAACTAAGTGATCGTGCTCGATGTTTAGGAATCTGAGTGACACGAGCTTGGGTAGAAAAAAAAAAAAAAAATCCCGCACCACCGACTTTGGTTTGACCCTAGGATTGGGGTCAGTGTTGGCATTATTGTTGGGGAACTATGATTCCAATCCTGACATTGACTTAGCCTTGAGAATTGGCCTAGCGGATAGGCGAGACGCCCCTGTTGCTAGAGTTGCAAATAAAGGATTGAGCTTGAGGATTGACATGGATTGAAAGAGTGGATCAAGAGTAGGAAACCCTGCTCACGAGACTCGGCTGATATGCATATATCTCAGGAACGCTTGAGTATGTGCACGATGCGACTCGAGTGAGAATGACAAACTCACTATCCTGCGGCTTGGCTGAATGCATGTATTTTGGGGACGCCTGAAATGCGTGCACGATCCAACCAAGTGATACGTTGAGTTCTAGCACGACTTGGGGAGTGAACGAGTATCGTGAACGTGAAATCGTGCTAGTAAAAGTTGGTATAACGAAGTGAAGCATTGATAGGAAGATATGCTCGACGATAGTGCAATATGTGGTCTTAAATTCGATGAAAATTTCCTAGACTTGGTCGACCCCGTTAAGTAGAAATCATACTGATTTCGTGGACACGAACGCTTGAAAAGCGAATCGGGCCATCTCGATGACCGAGATAAACGAAAGTGAATTTGCCTTAGCCTGCGACCCTCGCATTTGATGACTTACAACGTGCCTCGTGCAGCCATTCCAGTTCCATGACACGTCGACATAGCAACCAAGACGAAGAAATACTCGAATTGAATAAGTACAATCAACTCTAAAATGAATGAAAGGCTATTCGATAAAATCGACCCAACGCGTGTGACACGGAACTTAGAAAGATATCAAGTATGGTTCGATGTCGTCGAACGATAGGACCGCTCGATGAAATTGTCTAAGAAACACGAAAACACGAGTTAAGAAATGGTAGGATGACCTGCACTCAGAAAGTCTCGAGGACGAGACTTATTTTGAGTGGTGTATTATGTAGTGACCCGCTCCGTCCTAGCGGAACGCCGATTTCAAACGGCAAGTGCAACGACTCAAACGAGCCGTCGACCCGAAGAGTTGCTTCGACCCGATGAAGTATCGATGCGAATCGATGCAAGGCTTGCCTTGGCCCGACAAGATGAATCCAGACTTAGACTATCGAAGGCGCGCTCGGAGGATCGCTCGGCCGATGCGAACATCGCTAAGGTGGGTGGCTCCGATGAACCCGTCTGTGCTTAGCCTAGACACATAACAATGCGGACACTATCACGAGAATCGCTAGGCGACAACACCATGCATGTTAATAAATGATTCAACGCACCTAGCTAAGGGAATAATCCCATCTTGCATGCTTGTTTAGAACATGGAAAAGAACTCGGCAATTATAGAAACGCTCGCACCACGCTCTACGCTCGTGCTACGGCACAAGCTCACGTTCATGTCCCGTATACGTTCAAACAATGAAACAATGAATGGTTTACAACAATGAAACGGGAAGGCTATCAACATAGTCGCCCCGAGTAGAGTTTAGCAACATTGGAAGGCTAGGGGACCGATGGGTCGCCAAGGCGACTCCCACACTGGGAGTTGCGTAATGCATGAATGAATGAATCAACGAATGAATGAACAAACACATGAATGACTCTATGAACATACGAACAAGTGAAAGAATAACATGAAAAGAAAGAATACATGAAAGATAAGACGCTAGCGACAGGTGTGACGGGCACGTGCAACGGGGCTCGCTACCCGCGCTGTACGGACGCCAACCTGGTCGTTAACGCATTATGGCTAAGGGTTAGCCTACGGCTCGGAGTTAGCCGCTAAGTTAAAATGACAAGACAATACGAAATGGTCGTGGACAAACGGCACGGGCGATGGGGGGGAATACCGTGGCCGTCGTGTGGAAGGATTCTGCGGCACGGGCGTTGGGGGGGTAAACCGTGGCCGGCCTAGGCAGAATCAACGGCGCTTACGGGCTGCTTGGGTGCGGGCTTGGGCACCAAGAGACGTAAGTAGGAGGGTATATTCAAGAGACTTAACGGGGTGTACCAGCCATCACCCTACGCTAAGTTGAGAATTGCCACAGGGGAATGTCCTAAATGGCTTGCAAAGCCAGCGACCCGTGCATGTAGATTAAGTGGACTATGCTGGTGGCAATCCACGTGCAAGTCCTTGCATTGAAATCAAAGTAGTCTAAGTTAAATGAACAAGTGTCTCCTGAACATGCTTGAACGAAATACCCGAAACATGCTTGTAAAGTAACATCCTGAACATGAACGTGCTCGAAATGTAACATGCCTGAACATGCTTGAAATATACCACCCCGAACATGCTTGAAATGTGCCACTCCAAAATTGATAACGAGTACAAATGAGTTAAAGTATGCGTCTACGTTATGTTACTACACATGAACTGTTGTCTAACTTGGTTTGCTCTGAACAGGGAAGGCCGGACGGTAAGTATGGGTAAGTTGTGCATGTATTTCCATGCGACACTTGAAATCGGTAACACGGGATAGGTTATATCATATGCCATGTAAATGACCCTAAGGCAAGATTAGAAAGACAATGAATGATAGAGATGCACACAAGTAAATGGAACGTGTTCGGTAATGATAGTGATTATGGGCGAGCTAGCCTCCCCACCAGTGCATAACAATGTACTGATAACCCCACAGTCTACTTGCAGGATGCAGGAGACGCCGGCGGGTGCGGAGCTTCAATCGAACGTGCTAAGGCGCGGAGCTATCTCTGGGCCTTGGAGCGTTGCAAGGAGCTGGAGCACCATATACGGGACATAATGTATCGGAACATCGCCATGACTCATTCCATCTTGTAAGCCACTTGGCACGCCTTTTATGTTTCAGAGAGAGAGAGAGCTTGAGCGACTTGTAATATCGGCCTAGCGCCGCTTGTAAACTTGTTGAATATCAATAAAGAATTTGGTTTCGCTTCAATTGTGTTCATTTATATTCCGCTGCAAATGGGGACACTCTGTGCGACTCTGTGGCCTAGAACTCAAATCGGCCGTTTCTGGACTTGGCCTTGCACGGGCGCAACCGAGGCCCGTGCGGCATCACGCCTTAGCGAGGACGATCGCTCCTACGGGAGCGGGGCGTGACAACTATAAGAAGATGTTGGAGAAGATGGATACTCTGCAGTTCAAGCTGAAATCGGAGAAAGCTAAGGCTAATCGACAGGTCGCGGGTCTGCATACGGGGGGATCAAGGCCCCACGCATTGACGCGTGCAGATTTGGTGAGATAGCGCAAATTCAAATTCATTCTATTATTTAATTTCGTACTGTTAATATACGAAGTTAATTAAATTCTACGTATGCAGGCCCAACGGGCGATAAAGCAGGGGAAAAAGGCGGAGACGGTCACCGCTCACGATGTATTCGTGCATACGCACAAGAGGCGGAAGGACGGGAGCTTCGTCGACGCGAGGGCCGAGGAGACTGATGTAAGTACTTACGTTTATGAGATTTATGTTAGAAATATAATTATTGTTAAGTTAATAAGATAAACTTAGGATTCAGACTATAACTTAGGGAAACATAGGATTTAGATTATAACTTAGGAAAACTTATAGTATAAACACATTCATTGGATAGGCTGTGTATCGTGAGGCACTTAGTCGGCTTGAGATCGAGCCCCCTTCCGAGAATGTCGGCGAAACGACGCCCACCCAGACGCACTCTTCTATGGCCGCTCGCTACGACGACGTGTTCGTAGAATCCGTCGGCGACGTTAGGAAAGGGCGCGTCTACGGCTTAGGTTCCATGGTGCCCTCGTTGCAGCCGTCCCCGAGATATCCACCGCCTCCGCCTCTCCCAGCGCCCCTGGTTGACGATGTGAGGGCGCAGCTTGCGACTCTGACCTCCGCGGTGTCAGATTTGCGGGCGATAGTGTTGGGGTGCTATCCGTCTGCTCCCGGTCCGTCTGCTCCCCGTCCGTCTGCTCCCGGTCCGTCTACTGCTGCTGCCGGTGCTTCGGATCGACCTGGTCCTTCTTCCCCCGGACGGCTTTCGTTTAACCGCTCTGCGGATGCCCGTATCGTATCGGATAACACCATCTTGACGCTCCTTGACATGATGTCACCAGAGCAGCTACGCGCGCTTCCAGACCATATCTTGTCCCAAGTGTCGGCACACACGGTGGAGGAGTACATACGCAAAGCGGATGCGGCGGCACGAGCACGAGACGATCCGACGGACGGGGTTTGATTTTGTTTATGTTGTTGGTTTTGTAGATATTTGGATACATTGTATGTTCGGATATTTTTTTTATGTTTGGATAATTTAATGTTGGATATTGGATATATGTGTTGGTAATATTTTGTTGGATATTGGATACATTGGATATTGGTGTCGGATATGGATATTTTGCATATGGATATATGGTGTTGGATATTGGATACGTTGGATATTCGTGTTGTATATGGATATATGGTGTTGTATATGGATATTTTGCATGTTTGATATTGTGTTGGATGTGTTGTATAAACAGAAAAGAGTCTGTTTGCAGTATTTTTTTTTTTCAAAAATTAGCAGTTAGCGACGGACTGGCGACCACTCAGCGACGGATAGTCCGTCGCTAACTGGAGAAATTGAGTTTAGCGACGGAGTGGCGACGTAAAATCCGTCGCTACCTGGAGCATTTCAATAAAGCGACGGATTGGCGACGGACGATCCGTCGACCTGATGCTGTTTGATGTCCAGAAATTTTAGCTTTCGCGACGGATTGGCGACTAACTTACGGCGGACTGGCGACCACTCAGCGACGGATAGTCCGTCGCTAACTGGAGAAACTGAGGTTAGCGACGGTTTAGCGACGTAAAATCTGTCGCTACCTGGAGCATTTCAATAAAGCGACGGATTGGCGACGGACGATCCGTCGACCTGATGCTGTTTGATGTCCAGAAATTTTAGCTTTTGCGACGGATTGGCGACTAACTTACGGCGGACTGGCGACCACTCAGCGACGGATTATCCGTCGCTAACTGGAGAAACTGAGGTTAGCGACGGAGTGGCGACGTAAAATCCGTCGCTACCTGGAGCATTTCAATAAAGCGACGGATTGGCGACGGACGATCCGTCGAACTGATGCTGTTTGATGTCCATAAATTTTAGCATTAGCGACGGATTGGCGACTAACTTACGGCGGACTGGCGACAAAGTCCCGACGGACTATCCGTCGCTAACTGTAGGAATTTAATGTATCGACGGATTGGCGACGTAATATCCGTCGCTACCTGGAGAATTTTACATTGAGCGACGGTTTAGCGACGGAATGTCCGTCGGTAATTGGGTATCAGAAAATCTCTGATACGCTTTTGCCGACAAATTTACGATGGATTAGCGACGGATATTGGGTATCAGAAAATCACTGATACGGTTTTACCGACTCGTTAGCGACGGAGTATTCCGTCGCTAACCCTATATCCTGATACATGTTTTGACGAAAGCTAGTCGATAATCCGTCGCTATATATATTTAAATGCACCGACGGTATTCCGTCGCTAAGTCGTCGCTGAGCGACGGAGTAGCGACGGATATGTTTTAGCGACGAGGTTATTCCCGACGGCTGTTTTACCAAAATATCCGTCGGTAATCCGTCGGTATTTATTTTTGGCGACGGACTACCGACGGATACGGCCGTCGGTAAATCCATGTATTTTGGTAGTGATTCCAGACCCGAGCCACGTCCTAGACCATTCGGAATTAGTTGTTGGTACCAACCTTTCGTATAAGGAGAGGCTCGTGTCTATATTGGACCGGAGGGAGATGATACTCAAGAACAAGACTATTAAATTAGTCCGTGTTGCTTGGGGTCATCACTCTCTAGGTGAGTCAACGTGGGAGCGTGAGGACGACATCCGATCGCGATATCCCTATCTGTTTGACTCGTGAGGTATAATGTCTTTCTTATGCCTTACGTTTTCCCTTCCTTGCTTGCATTGTATGATTGTATGATTGAACTGCTTAGTGTAGCTTGTCTGTGCTCAATGTAGCTTGTCGTGACAATCTCTAGCTCCTTGATTAAATTCCGAGGATGAAATTCTTTTAAGGTGGGTAGAGTTGTCACCCTCATTTCCCGTATTTTCCGTATTTCGTATTTATACTCGTATCTGGATTTTGGCTATGTATTTTTTATTATTTTTTATTATTTTTATTTTTCTCAACTTGTGAAATTTCGGTGTTTCTCGTATTTCGGGTTTTGACATGGCTCGGTTTTAATTGGGATGGTTTGGTTTGGTTTGGTTTATTATGTATTGGAACACCTTAGCCTATGTTCCACCCTCAACACACCACATCCCACCCTCTTTAAAACTCCACCAACTTTTTCTCTTCCTCATAAATCTCCATTAATTTCTTCTTCTCCTTCCTCTACACAACACTCTTCTCCTTCCTCTACACAACACCAATCCTTAGGCAAGTGCACCTTGCCACCACATGAAAACCCTCTTTTACTTGTCCATTTGATAGATTAGGACATGGTGATCAACATTAGAACTTGGTATTTTGTGGTTGGAGTCTCCATTGTTCTAGATCTAATTTTTCCTTATTTTGGTTTTGTATGGTTTTGATCTATTTAGGTTGGATTTTTATGGGTTTTGATGTTTCCATGTGGAAGAGAGTTCAATTCCACCCTGGTTGGAGCTTTGGAAAATCCGGATTTGGAGTTCGGATGGCCAAGTTGTGATGCTTTGAAGTTTTGGGAGCCATGGGAGCTTCTTCTCAGCCATGGAGAAGAAGATCCTTTCCCCTGCGTGCGTGTTTTTTACGCGTACGCCGCTCTCCTACGTGCGTGACTTTTCGCGTACGCAGCTCCCCTGCGTGCGTGTTTTTACGCGTACGTCGCTCTCCTGCGTGCGTGACTTTTCGCGTACGCAGCTCCCCTACGTGCGTGTTTTTATGCGTACGCCGCTCTCCTGCGTACGTGACTTTTCGCGTACGCAGCTCTCCTGCGTGCGTGCCTTTTGTGCGTACGCAGCTCTCCTGCGTGCGTGACTTTTGCGTACGCAGCTCTCCTGCGTGCGTGTCCTTTGTGCGTACGCAGCTCTCCTGCGTGCGTGATTTTGTGTGTACGCAGCTCCTCTGCGTGAGTGACTTTTGTGCGTATGCTGCTCCCCTGCGTGCGTGCTCTTGCGCGTACGCTGCTCCCCTGACCCCTTGCTTAACCCATTGGCTCTTGGAGTTTTGGTCTTATTTCTTTAAGCTTGGCTCTTCTATAGCCCTGTATATTGATATTTTATTAGATATTTTACGCCTTTTGTCATGAACTTGATTTTACTTAATATGTTTGGAATGACTATTGTACATGGCATGGTATGACAAGGAACTAGCATAACACGATAGTAACCCATAGTGGTGCACTCCTGACATGACCAACCTGACATGATAGTGGCCCGTCGTGGCGCACTTCCGACAAGTACCCTGACATGATTTATCTTAATGCTGTTGCGACGGCTAATTAACTTGACTTGCCTTGACACCGTGGGTAGTTCTTTCTTGCTTGCTTGTTAAATCCACTTGTCCTGTCTTGCATCATGTCTAGGATGGGACTCCTGAGTACCACGGTCAGGAGTACCTACTAAAATGGATTAAGGTTAATAACTAGAATAACACAGTAGTCATGAAGAGATGACACAGCTACAGGCAATCCCGTTACCTGGGCGCTCTTGGGATCTGTAGCCTGCCGTCGAGTAGGGCACATTTCCAGCACACCGTCGCAGTGTTGCACCCTCTAAGTCACCTAAGGGTACATTTGTCTCCCGGGCGATGTACCCACCTGAATTCAATCCCTAATTTTCGAGCTGGGTAACCTGGATGGTCTGCAGGGCTTGTGGCTGTGGAACAATCTCACTACATCTTATTAGTAATTAGGCCTGTGATAACCCTAGTTAGTTAAAGTAGTAAGCCGTAGCGTCTGCTTGGCCGTGATTGATTGAATGAGGTATAACCAGTTTAGCCATGTCTTGATCCAGTACAAGATTGCTCCCTGCCTTGATTTCTTGCATTATTATCTTGCCGATAAATGGTGGGAAACCAAGTTCTGTTCAGACGAAGGGTTACAACTCCGGTCCTTGTTTGGTTTACGGGTTGTAACCTGGCTATCGGAATAGTTCCATGGTTATCTCGTCGTATATCACCCTGCCATGTTTTCGTAAGTTTTAATTTTAATATTAGATTTTCTTGTGCGGATTGCTGGCTTTTGTTCTTATTTCGTGGCCCCTTGTGGCACTTGCTCTTTCTGGGGTTGACCCAGCTAGTTTTGTGTGGCCAGATTTCGGAGCAGCTCCCGAGGATCTACCAAGCTTCCAGCCCAATGGTGGCGACTAGAAGGAACCCGGGCTACGAGTGGGTTTTCTATTTTGTTTCGCTCACTCTACTGTAAAATTATTCTTTTGAGGCATTTAGCCGACGAGCACCTGTTAGCTCGATGCACTTTTACTTACTGTCTGCCTACGGGCTGTAAACATGATACAAATCCTAGGGTTGATCATGTACGACTAAACTCTTGCTAGTCCTAATATTTTGTAACGACTAGCTTCATGATCAGCTGAATATGTAATATTTGGGACGCCTTATTATTGTATATTTAATGATCATACATCTTGCGACCTTACTTACTTGCTTGTGATTGAGACATTAGGCTTGTTCATGACCATAAGAGACTAGTTGGCTTGTAGTAAATCCTCATATATCTAGACAGCCGTGACCGTATATCGAGGTGGTTTCCATTCCAATATACGTAGCTGGCTATGTCTGCCCCCGCTCTCCAGTATTCTGGTTCTAGGGCGTGACAAAAAGCAAACTACAATGAATTAAATAAATGTATACTTGCTCTTGTATATGGGTATACGAATGTTAAAGTGTATTAGGTAGGTTATGAAAACATTAAATCCATAACATAGCATATGGGCATAAATGCGAGGACTTTAGTGTTAAAAATTTATTGTACCCTGTCGATTCATGAGATGAAGAACATAAATTAAATTGCGGAAGCGTACCTGAATCCATTGCTAGGCTTGATGGATCTTGAAGTGGTCGTCTTTTATGGGGTTCGATCTTCCAACTTGCTACGACCCTTAATGACAAAGAAGAATCCGAATCCTTTGTCCCTCTCTTTCTGTTGATGGGGATGCAGAAGAGAAAAAGAGAAAACCTCTCTTTTGGTGGCCGTATATGTTGGGGACCATAACCCTAATGAATACATATATTATATGTTTTGATATTTCTAATTTGGTCCCTCATCAAATTAGAATTATCTCCGGTATCTACACATTAGTTCCATGACAATTATACCGTTAAGCCAATTTTCCAAATAGACCACTTTAATTTGGCTTAATTATTTAGATAGCCCAACACAATTAGTTTTACATGTGTGGCTCATATTATTGAATAATTTCAACAATCTTCCACTGGGCCACATATGTAACCTTATAATTGTGTTAACCTTAGTGAGCTCATAAATTGCTATCTTAATCCGTAGGTTATATCCGGATAATCTCGTCCATTAACCATATCAACATAGGATCAAAGCGGCATTCGTCACATATAGCGTAACTAAACCATCAATGGTCACATATACTAATATAGCTAAACGACATAGATCAATTATGGATGCGTAGCATAGAAATTACACGCAATGTGATCAATACATGTCTATTTCCAACTGGTCCTCCTTAACTTTAGTGAGATCAAATACTTTGACATAATAAAAACATAATGAACTGAATTTTCCATATATCTGACCAGATAATATCCAAAATACTTTAATACATAAATGTGTCCAAAACCAAATAGCACCCAAATACATAAAATACAAACTCCCACTGTATTGCCATATTCTTAATTAAGATAACACCCATATGAGTAGTATGCTCATGAAAGACCTTGAGTGATAATGCTTTTGTGAGCGGATCCGCTAACATGGAGTTTGTCCTAATGTGCTATATGGACGCTTTTACCATTCTGAATTCTTTCCTTCACAACTAAAAATTTTATGTCAATATCCTTTGACTTATACAAGTTCTTGTTGTTATTAGAATACAGTACTGCTGATTTATTGTCACACCATAATTTATGTGGTCTTTCAACACCGTACTGTAGGCGCAGCCTTGTGACAAAATTTTGCAACCATATTCCCTAAATAGATGCCCCACAGCATGTTATAAACCTTGCTGCCATGGTAGAAGAAATTATGAGTGCATGTTTGACACTCATCCAAAATATATCTCCATTAGTCAGCATAACCTGATGTGGATCTCTTGCTGTGTTGGCATCCAACAAAATCGGAGTCTGAATACCTTATAATCTCCAGAATTATCCGATCTCCTACAAAGAGCATATAATTTTTTTTCTCTATTAATTACTTAAGTAGTTTGGCTGCTACCCAATGATCCATCCATATTTGCTTAAATATCTGCCTAACATCCTAATATGTACGCAATATCCTGACGCGTACATACTTGAGCATATATTAGACTCCCTACAACTGATCATGAAGGAAAAATCTATTATATTTTCTTAATTTTAAGGCAAACCTTAGGACACTTGATTGAGACCGAATTTGTTTCCTTTAACGAGAGGTGTCACCTGGTTTGCATTAAATACTTTAATCAATATACAAAACAAGAAAATTATTCCTACTCCCACTGAACTTGTGATACACACAATCTTCAACAATGTTCATCTCAAAACCAAACGAGATAATCACTTGAAGTACCTTTGACGAGAAGCTTGCTTGAGTTCATAAATAGAATTTGTCAATTTGTAAACCATATTCTTTGGGTCTTTCGACACAAAGTTTTCTGGTTGCACTTTATAAACTGTTTCATCAATGTTACCATTGAGAAATATCATTTTGACATCCATTTAATATAATTCAAGATCAAAATGTGCAACATGTGCTATGATTGTTTTAAAGGAGTTTTTCAAAGATACCGAAAAGAAAAAAAAAACTCTTTAAAATCAAAATTTTGAGTAAAGTCACTAGCTACAAGACATACTTTATACCTCTCAACATGACCCTTCGAATCCTTCTTGGTTCTAAATGTCCATTTGCAACCAATGGACTTCATACCCTTTGGTAATGAGACAAGTTCTAAACTTTATTGTCTTGCATGGACTTATACTCCTTATTTATTGTATCAATCCACTTTGAGAACTGAAACTTTCCATGGCCTGACGGAAGTTGATTAGATCATGTTCCAGTATCCACAGTCTTTCTCACGTTCCTAGAGAATATGACAAATATTATCCTAAATTATATTTCTCCTTCCTTTGGTGGACCATCTTAATATTACTGGTTCTTGAGGTTGTTGAGTTTGTTCCTTAGGAATAATTACCTTATCTTGAATGGGGTGCCGCTACGTTGTCGTTGTTAAGGTATCTCGACAACGACTTATAGAGGTAATTCAACATTATCTTATTGAGGCTCCGAATTCACTTCTTGATCATAATAGCTATAGAATCCTGCACATCGTCAAAAGTGATAGTAGGAATCGTAATTGATTCCTTCTTAAAGACAATGATCCTGACTTTATTTCTCCCCCAAACTCAACATTCTCAAAAAATATTATACTTCTCGTCTCAAAAAAAAATTTCTTAGTGTGGGATTGTATAATTATCAACCCCTTGATCTGTAGCATAACCAATAAAGTAGCTGCTTATAATTTAACTTTGATCTGTCTTCCCTTTACACATTCAATACAGACATTGAAGTCTATAAAGTCAATGGAATCCAAATCTCATCAGACACAAGTCATTCAACTCTATTTCTAGAGATGTGACCTAATCACTTATGTCATAATGAGGCCAAAAAATATTATGAATTTTGCATTTAGTACCACATGACTTCACTTGTAAGGTTTCATTATAAGATGCAATAATTTCAACTGAATATAGGTTATCATAAACCTTAAGGGAATCGTTACCAATAATATTTGAATTTGAAGATAGACTAAATTTATTGTTTCCAAATAAACAATGATAACTTAATTTGTCCAATAAGGAAACCAAAACTGAATTTCGTCAAAAAGACGATACAATAAAAGTGTCTATCAAATTCAAATAATAATCTGCTCCTCATAATAACCTAAAATGTACTATTGCTTCCATTTCTACCGAATTGCCGTCACCTACGCACATAGATGTATCTTTCAACATCAATTGACTTTCGGTAACTCAGACAACCTTGCCTAGAACACTAATGTGGGTAGTCGCACCAGAATCTAACTACCATGAGTTTCTTGGTACTAAAGCTAAATTAACCTCAGACCAAGTTTAGAAATATACTTTTCTTTATACGTCATGCGTGGTACTTTGTACATTTCTTCCTTATGTGTTCTGGCTTGTCTCAAAAGAAATAACCCTTAGTTTTATATTGTTGTTTCATTTGAGCTGGACCCTTAGCAGCTACTGTATTCCTTTCCTTTTTTTTGTCTTTAAAGTTTATCCCATTAAACATGAAAATTAAATTCGTATTGGCAGATATTATAGCAACATTAACTGAAAAGAGAACAAAAATAGATAAACAAATATGCTCTAATTAATAACAAAAAAATAAAAGATAGTCAAACAAATTCAAATAATGGTGAACCCCATCTCAAGATACCTAGTACATCATTAATATCAAGTCTTTGGACAGTGATATTAATTGCAAGTGGTACTCTTGGTGTAGTAATCAAACATTGACAATAAGTCATGTCAAATAATAAGCCTATCTTTGGATCGGATTATTATTCACATGTAAAACGTATAATTGTCACACATTTATCACCACAAGTATGTGTGTAATTCGGCCAAGTATTAACCTTCCTTTGGGCCGGCTAATACCCGCATGAATATACACACACAAACATCTGGCATCCCTCATAGACTATCTGCGCAAGATAGGTTACTTTGGCGACATCTTGTTTCAATGGGCCTATTTAGAATATTAGACAACTATTGCTAGTCATAAAAGGTACCAAAAATTTGAATGTTGACTAAATCTTTACATGACTCATTCATGTCCAAAATTTTATGTACATGCATATTTGCAAAATTATTATTTAAATAAAATAATCATTCAGCTCGACACCAAATTATGATTGAACCACAAGATCATGATACAATATATTCAATTTTGAACATACAGTTTAGAGCAAAATATGCTTCACCATGTGCTTGAACAACCTGTATTTCAGACCTAAAACTTAACATGACAAGTACTGCATATAATAGAATAGTCAAGCACTAGAAGGTGAATGAAGAAAATTACAAGTCATGAGGCATTTGCTAATGAAAAGCAAATTAACAAGGATCAATTGTATATTCCGACAAAGCTTTCAAAGAATTTTCTTTGCAAGATACACCTACCTGACTCATCATCCTCATTATACAACATATACAAAATCTATATCTTTTTGTTGACCGAATCTTGTAAACTTGCCAAAGAAATCTCCTTTGTCAACATAATTTATGTGATAATATACTAAAGACATGCATCCAAAGAAGAACATAAAGTCAAATGATTGTGATAATGATGAATCTTTAGGAGTTCCAATAATAGTACCCAAGAAAAATATGAATCTTTAAAATCCAAATCTGATCGGTAAATCTTCTTGACTACTTAATTAATAATTAATAAAGATAAAAAAAATCAAATAATATTAATTATTAAACCGATCATGATGAAGAACCCCATGAACAACAGCCTTGTCATTGGACGAAGGCTAGGGGCAGCAAACAAAAAATCTCAAGGCAAGTAGAATGAATGGTGGACAAAAAAAAAATTATTGATCATGTGTTGAATTCCTAATGCATTTGACTTCTCAAATTTCAACAGCATCTCAAAGCATGCTTTATATGTATCCATCTGACACACACTTTTCTTGGAAAAGATGATTCACAACAAAAGAGGTCGGTCCTTCAAAATTTACCGGGAGCACTCACTAACTTTATCCATCCTTGAATCCGACACATAAAAAAAGAATTATTTTAAAAATTCACAATATTCGTAAGGAGGAATCTAAAGTGATGGATAAAAAAATTGATCGAACAATTGAAACCCTAAATTAAATTAGATGGAACGATCTAGGGTTCCTGAACAAAAAAAAAAATTGATTCTAAAACTTCAACCTCATAAATCAAACAGGATGGCTCTGATACCACTTGTTAGAAATTTATTATACCCTGTCGATTCATG
This sequence comes from Iris pallida, assembly GCA_029216955.1. Lineage (NCBI taxonomy): Eukaryota > Viridiplantae > Streptophyta > Magnoliopsida > Asparagales > Iridaceae > Iris > Iris pallida. The sequence continues at coordinate 25,252 of JANAVB010020503.1, forward strand.
AGATGAAGAACATAAATTAAATTGCGGAAGCGTACCTGAATCCATTGCTAGGCTTGATGGATCTTGAAGCGGTCGTCCTTTTATGGGGTTCGATCTTCCAACTTGCTACGACCCTTAATGACAAAAAAGAATCCGAATCCTTTGTCCCTCTCTTTCTGTTGATGGGGATACAGAAGAGAAAAAGAGAAAACCTCTCTTTTGGTGGCCGTATATGTTGGGGACCATAACCCTAATGAATACATATATTTATATGTTTTGATATTTCTAATTTGGCCACTCATCAAATTAGAATTATCTCCGGTATCTACACATTAATTCCATGACAATTATACCGTTAAGCCAATTTTTCAAATAGACCAATTTAATTTGGCTTAATTATTTAGATAGTCCAACACAATTAATTTTACATGTGTGGTTCATATTATTGAATAATTTCAACATTTAGCTACTAAGACAAAATTATGCACCAACAAAAAAATATTAGTGGAATTTTTATTTAGAATTTATGATGAAAACTTTTAGCAATAATGTCTCACATAATAATTGATATTAGAATTTGAATTTCCAAAATCTCCAAATATTAGTATTTTGGTCTTAAAATTACTGTTCATGTAGGCAAATGAACACTAATTTTAAGATTTAAATACTAACTTTGGAGATTTTGGAGACTCAAATTCTAATTTTAATTATTATGTCAGCCAATATTATTAAAAATTTCTAAAATTTATATTGTAAATCCCCTACTTCGATTTGAGGAGGCTGAGAAATGTAGAGAAGAAGTACGATAAAATAAGATTACGTTAATTTTGCAAATTAAATATGTTTTGCGTTAAATTTCCAGTTTGCGTTAATTTTGCAAATAAAATATTTGTTGAGTCAAAATAAGTAAAATTCTGACTTGATGTCACTATCAAAGTGTTAAGGAGCCAACCGCACATCGCGTGGCCACGAATCACGCAATGGCGTTCCCGTCACCGCCCGCGGTGGGGACCATGACGCCTACAGTGCCACGTGTCAGTACGGCTGTATTAAAAAAATATAATGCTAATTTTTTGAAGATAATAATGAGTATCAATTAGTAAAGTAACGTGCCGTGTAATTTTAAATTGTTGGACTTTCTCACGGACTAGCCGTGAAATGGTGAGCTTTAGATTGTGCATTTATTAATATGGCTCAACTTTTGACTTTTTAGGTCTACATGGGGAATTGCGGCCAAATTTTAAAACTTTGAAAAGAAATAAAGTACTGATTATCAAAATTTTAAAATTTGTGAATTTTTTTTTTTGGCTTGGCGTCTTACAAAACTATAGGTTGGATTCTTTTTGAGGTGTTTTCGCTTCTCTCTTAATTGATTGAAGAAGGTCCTGCATTTCCAAGAGAGTAGATCTTCTTCTCCGTCCAGAATTCTAATCACAGTGAGTGAATCTCCCTCAATGATGACGTCCTCCGCATAGATTGTCTAAGCGAGTAGTATCCCTTGTTGAACTGCGGGGAGCTAGGCAAATAAATAGTAATTTTAAGATCCAAATACTAACGTTGAACTATTGAAGATCCAAATTCTAATTTCAACTTATGTGATCACATATTACTAAATATTCCTAAAATTTATAGTGTAAATCATATCTCAACCCCCAAAGTGTCTTCATTTCTTGGGACTAATTTAGATATTCATAAATTCTAATGTATGATTCTTTAATCATATTAAAGGAGGCTAAGCGGGTTCTTCAGGGCATTGCTATAAGGACGTGTTTGGTGTGTGGAATACAATATAGCAAAGAATTCTATATTTCCAAAAATTAAATTTTCTAAAAAAATATATTCTCATGTTGGTGAACATATAAATATTCTGAAAAAAATAAAAAAAGATAAAAATAATGTTTAACAAAAAGCAAAAAATGGAGGAAAAAAACAAAAAACCTTTAAAAATTTGAAAAAACCATTCTTAGAAAAATAAAAAATGAAAAAAGAAAAACATTCTCAGAAAAATAAAATTATAGAATTATAAAATTAAAATAAAAATCTTTAGAAACTGAAGAAAAAACCTACAAAAACCTTAAAAATGAAAAAGAACAAAAAATGAAGAAAAAAAAATCTAAAAAACCAAAAAAGAACCTTACTAAATAAAAAAGAACAAAAAATCTTACCAACGGAAAAAAAAAAAACGAAAAATAACTTAACAAAATGAAAAAAAAAGTTAAAAAATAAAAAGAATAAAATATTGAAGAAAAACGAAAAAGTTTCTTAAAAGAAATGAAAACGAAAACTGTAAAAGACTGAATAAAAACAAAAAAAAAGTAAAAAAATGAATTTTTTTTTGAAAGAACCAAAAAAAAAAGAAAGAAATTCTTTTTAAAAAATAGAAAACAACCTTCAAATAATGAAAAAGGAACAAAGAATGACAAAAAACAAAAAATTATAAAAATAAATACCAAAAAATGAAAAAACAACAAAAAAGTGAAAAAAGACAAAAAAAATCTTAAACATCTGAAGAAAAAAAAACCCAAAACATTAAAAATGAAAAAGAACAATAAACAAAAAAGCTTTAAAAAGGGGGGGGGGGGGGGGGGGGGGGGGGGGATGAAAAAACCAAAAAACCTTAAAATTTCGAAAAGGAACAAAAATCTGGAAAAAATATTATAAATAAAAAGGGATTAAAACCAAAAAGAAAAAAAATATATAAAGAGTTATAAAAAACAAAAACAAAATTTCCATGCAAAAAACTATATATTTCCACTATTCTTAAGGATATGATTTTCATGTTTTGTGGCTAAATTAGTTTACCTGGAAATTCATAATTTTTCAAGAATAATTTTTTTTAGACCTTAACATACACGGGAATATGTTTCCATCTAAAATTTTCGAGAATAAAAAATAAATTCGTGTACCAAACGACACCCTAAAGTTGATTTAAGGAAGAATCCAACACCTGAGATTTGTGCTCGTAGGTCTTACTTGAAGAGAGAAGAAGGATTTGATCGAAGAATCATCGACTCCATCAGGTCGAGATCGTCAGCGTCAGACGGTGGACAACTGATTCCTAGGTGAGCAGTTCTAGTTATTATTGCAATTTTATTTATTTATTTGTAAATATATTTTACCTCCTGAGAAATTGTAAGACGTCGACTCTTGGAGCAAAAGAGACGACTATTTTTGTGATCAATCTTTGATTGATAGAAAGAGTGAGATTTCTTCAGGTGGCCATAGCCACTATATATGTTTGTGATTTTTGATTGGCTCATATAACAAACTCATGGTTGTTACCTTCTTGTGTGAGTTTGATTGTGGACACTGTCATATCCGCTATACGTACGTCTCTAAATCCTAAAAGGTGATTGATATAATTGCTCTCGGTTCGAGAGGGTGAAGGTACTGATAGTAATAGTAATATGACATAGCGTCAAATTTGAAAAGTGTTTCATTTTACAAAGAACACTTGATGTTACGAACACTATGATTATTATTGAATAATAATTAATAATACATCATATTTTATATAATTGTTGATAATCTAATAAACTTCTAAGAGTATGAGCAACGAATTTGCATTATCATATGATGACTTGGATGAGATAAGAATGCCTAATAAGCTCTACTCTAAAATATTTTCTTATCCATATGTTCACAAAGAGAGACATTAGTAATCCGATACTCAGTGTACTCTTCGTCGAGCTCATACAATGAATACAGTTGGTCTCCTAAGTTGTTGATGTAGTTAACATGATAGTAAGAGTACGGGTTCTCATTTAATTTAACGTGTTTACTGCATACGATACCAGCTGAAGAAATCCCTAATGGATGAAACATGCTAATGCCAATAGGGAGTTCTTCATATAAGTGTTGCAAGTGGTCTTAGAACCAGAAATCCTTATGTATCTTGTAAGCGTGCAGCCGCACTTTGACTGTTTTAGCAAACCAAGGGTTGTAATGGTCACAGATTGGGTGTGGTGAATAGCTCATAGAGATAGTATACAAGGAATATGTCACTCCTACACTACTGACATAAGCTGAAATAGCGAGCAATTTTAGTAACTCCAAATAGGACGGTCGTTATTTGTGTCATAATTAGTGACTCAAAATAGGCATCACTTATTGCGACGAATTTGCAACTCCTTTCAGATAACCTGGAATTAGACGTCGCTAATCGTTGTTGAATCAACAACGTCTAGTGACACATTTATAGTCAATCGTATTATCGACGACATTTTGTGACGTCTCACTTTTGACGTTGCTAAATAATTAATGAATAATGTTATTTGTCACTCCAAATTGTCCCTTCAAATAATCAACGTGGCAGCTGACATGACATGTTGATATAGTAGCTGACATGACAAATTTTATAATTAAAATTAAAATTAATATTAACATGAACATTAAAATTAAAACTAAAATTAAAATTAACATTAATATTAATAATAATGTTAACGTTAACAATAATATTAATATTAACATTAATATTAACATTAACATTAACAATAATATTAGCATTAATATTAATATTAACAGTAGTATTAACATTATCGTTAACATTAATATTAATATTAACATGAAAAAATTGGGTAATTAATTTTTTGGGTTAAAATTTGCCATCTCATCTACCATGTCATATGACACGTAATATTATTTAACATGCCACGTTAACCGCTACATAAGGAGGGATGGTTTAGAGGGACCATTTGGAGGTACAAAAAACATTACTCATAATTAATATTAGAACTCAGTTTTAACCCGATTTTTCTCTCTCACTCTCGAAAATTTACCCCCCCCCCCCAAATAGGGGTTTGTTAAGTTCCATTCTTTGCATGTTCAAATAGGGGTTTGTCTCTTATTTGTTTTATTCTGGTTCTTGAGGAATGTTCGATCGATCGAATCGGTAGGTTTCGGGAACCCCTTTTTTAAGCCAGGGTTTGGTCATTTCTAGGGTTTTTTGGAACCTTTATTTAGTCTTTAGTTAGTCTCTTACTTGGTGAGGTTCTTGAAAGTGTTTGGAAAGTATCTTGTAAGATAAAGAAATTGGGCTCTTTGACCCCTCTTTTTTCATAAGATTTATGATAATTCTTGTATTGAATTTTGTGTTTGTCACTTGGGTGTGGTTCTTGAAAACTAGGCGGTGTGTTTCGAAAATCCCTTTTAGTCAGAAAAAGGTTTAGGAAGTGTGGTTCCCTTCTTTGCGTGTTCAAAGTATTGCAAATGATCAAAGATTTGACATCTAATGGTTTGGTATAGAGGAGAATACCTAGGGTTCGAGACCTAAGGAGAGTAAAAGATTGCCCTTAATATCAAAATAAGAAGAAAAAATATATTACCCTTTAATAATTTTCAACCATCAAAATTTTCGTGAATGAAGTTTTTGCTGCAGATAAACCTTAAAAAATTCCATATAATGTTGATTAGTAGTATCTAATTATCTGAATGATAACAAAATAGTGTCCACTCCTTTAAAACTATAATATCCATATTCCTAGTTTTCTCCGCTAAACAAAAAGTAAGAGTTGTTGTAGCATTCGCTTCCCAAGAACCCTAATTTAGGTCAATTTGAGCAATAGTAGAAATTAGGGTTATTTCTTTTTTCAAGTTAGAAGTAAATGTGAAGACTTTTTTTTATAGACTTGGATGCCACAAATGAACCCAAGATAGATTAGGGAGGCACTAAAGAGACCTGGTAGGACCCTAGAAGCTGTAGAAATTGAATTTATATTTTTAAGAAAATTACAGTTTTTTCTAGAATTTTAAGCCCTTCAAAATCAATAAAACATATTTTTAGAATTTTCTAGGAATTATCATTGGAAATCCCTTGCTTAAAATCCTATGAAACATGGCTAATAAGAGACTATTAGCCCCTAATAGTTAAAGGAATTTTTGAAGATATTTCAAGAATTTTTTGGTATTTCTTTAGGCCCTAATACTAGCTTCTAATTTAAATAATTAGTTAGTAATTAAAATTCTGTCTTTTCAAACCTATTGTAAGCCCTCTGGAAATTTAATTAGATTTAATTAGAATTAATTAGAGTAATCGTATTTAATTAGGAATTTATTTCATTTATAAATAATTTTCTAATTAATTATAATTTTCTATTTTTATTTTTAATTATTGCCTACACGTTACCGTGACTTTCAAATTAGGAGCACAAGGCTAGTCATTTTCTCCAAACCAACTTGTCATGCATGATCTACTCGAGACGCTCTACTTGAGACGCTCTAAACCCATGACCTTCGTGTCCCACTCAGACACACCCTCTTGTGCTTCATTTTTTTTTGCACAACTTTTCGGACAATTGACCCAATCCCGATTTACCCCACCGAGTCATATTTAATTCTAACTTGTATTAGAGACACCATTTTGACCCAAACTGGTCGACCCAAGTCATGGACACGGACCATTTTGAGCCTACTATACACGTGCCACTTGTGTCCCATCCAATTGAGTTCCCGTGTACTATTTATTTATCAATGATTATAAATGGCTAATTTAAGTCATTTAATTATCGGAACCCAATTAGACCCAATTGTGACCCAACCAGACCCATCGGGACTCAACCCAAGCCCCATGGCATATCCCCTACATCATACATACACACACACAACATCCTATAAATCCTACAAAACACCAAACACAAAAACACACACATCACCATTACACACTCTCTCATTTCCTTAAATAAATACCACACCCCATCTCACACTCTCTCTCTTCCCTCACCCTATGACTCGACAGAACATGCCCCCCTCTCTAACAGCCATCACTCTCCTCACTCTCTCTCTTCCTATAATTTAAACCTACACACAACCCAACACCCATCACTATCACTTCCTCTCCCTATATTTCAAACATATACACACACCCACCATACTCTCCCTCTCTTGTCTCTCCCAGCACCCCCTACCCGACAGGAATAACACCCCCCTCTCCCTTTCGGTCCTCTCCCTCCTCCCTCTCATCATCTCTCTCTCATTCCTTCCCTCCTTCAAAACCGAGCCCTCCTTCATCTTCATCTTCATCCTCACTCATTCACTACCACCATCTCCCTCACTTCACCACCACCTCCACCACCACAGCCGCACCACCACCACAGCCACCGTCTCCTCTTTTCCACCTCCTCCTAGGCTGACCACACCACTCCAGCTCCCCCCTTGGCCGAAAGTTCAACACACCACCACCACTTCTTCATCACCATCTTCCTCTTCACCCCCTACTTCTCTCCAACATAACCACCACCTCCACCACACCCCCTCTCCCTCCTTGGCCGACCACCATAGCCACCATGGCCGGCCACAGCCCCTACTCCGACCGGTAGCACCACCCCCCCTTCACCATCAACATCTCCCTTAGGTACTCTCCACTCTTCCTTCTTCATTTTATCATGAATAGATATATATATATATATATATAATCTTCTATATATCTATATACAAATGTGTATGAATGTGTACAAATGTTAATGTGTGATTAATATTGGTGTTTTCATGGGTTTATTGTATGTGTAATGTAATGTAGGAATTTTCGTAACATTGTTGAAATGGATCCATGCATACACAATATTTGTGTATATACTCTTGTCACACACATGATCTTATATATATATGTATTCTTGTTTCATTGTGTACATATATATATGTATGTATATACATATATATATATATATATATATATATATATATATATATATATATATATATATATATATATATATATATATATATATATACTCTTACACATACAAGTGTATCAATGTAGTTTTATGCATATAAATTATAATGTATATATATACCCCTTCAAATATATATGTATATATTTTATATAAATAAAAATATACACTTTGTCTCATTATATATATATATATATATATATATATATATATATATATATATATATATATATATATATATATATATATATATATATATATATATGTTAACCACATTATGTATATATATAAACTCTTTCAAATATATATGTATATATTTATTATAAATAAAAATAGATACCTTGTCCCTATGTACATATATATGTATATATATTTTCTCTACACACACACACACACACACACACACACACACACACACACACATATATATATATATATATATATACAGCCACCCACTTGTTCTCATTATCTATGGTGATTGTACATTGTATATATATACATGCTCTATGTACAATCATATACAACATGTGATTCAACATAGGACTAGTGTACGTACATCCCTAAGCTTATATATATAAATTTGTCACATGTAGCTTGTGGTTGTGCACCCTTGGATAAATGTAACTTAGTATGTGAATGCAGTGCCTATACGTACTCTCTACTTTGTGTGTGGTTAGATGCGTAGTTATGGATATTCTTCTACCGTATCGTAAGTCTTGGTTGTGTAACTGTAGGTCTCTCGGACGGCATGATTGAGGCAGGAGGGACCGGAGCACTATTTGCACATTGCGGGATTGAAGGCAAGTATATCTTGCCTTGTACTACTGTCTTTACATATACATCATTATACCCTTGTTAGCATAGAACTGATTAGTAGAGTCCGGGATTACCCCGGGCATAGTCGATGTTGGCGTCGACACTAGGACTACCTACTTGGCCTAGTTATAGACGACGTACCCTTGGATTGTGGAGTTGTTGTTACAACTCTGTTGACCATGACACGTGTTACGACACGGCACTGAATGAGATCAGATTATGGCACGCGCTGTCGCTCTCGACTGGCCATCAGTGCGAGTGGCTCGTGTGACGGCACATATATGGTAGCGATAGTCCTAGATAGGTGACTCTTCATAGAGAGTAGATGTTGGGTCATGGATGCGACTTATACATCACGGGAGGGGGGGTGGGGGGAAGACAACCAGTAGGCGTATGGGACAGACAGTTACATTATTTTATGTTAGCCTCAGTAGGTCCCCGGTTATGGGCATGGGTACTTACTAGTGGGTATATCCGGCAGCGGTCACTAGCTGTGCGCTAGTTTCGGTCTGGAGGTACGCTAGTATTGAGCTAATCGGCTCGTGATCCGATGCTCGGCCCGTGTTCCGACGCAAATCCTTCGGCTCGTGATCCGACGTCGTCCCGTGCTTCGACGAAATTACTTTCACCTACCTATACGTTCCAAAGTTGTCTTTGTATGCATTCACTTAGATTGGTTAGCGCACCCCTTATGTTAGATCAGTATTTATTTTATGGCATGTTCCTATTTGTATTTTGCTATGTCCCATGAGGACCTGGTTTTTTTCCAGATCCCGACGAGCATACATACTCGACGATTTACGGTGCCGGAGCTGAGGCGGGAGACTTTGTTGAGGACTATGAGGTCTACCCCAAGGAGTTCCCTTGACCTCGGTATGCTGCTACTTGGGCTGAGTGTTTCATATCTAGTTAGCTGATACTCTTAGCTAGTTATCTTCCATTCATGTACTTTTATTTTGATGTACTGTGGGATTGTTTCCACCAGACTTGTATTTCCTTTCAGTTGTATTTGGACTTTTAGACTACTTTGTGTTTATATTCAGTACCTCCTTTCTATGTCATTTATGGATAAGATTTAGATATTTGTCTGTGTTTGGTTAGTTACTTTTACAGCATAGTACACCTAAGTGAGTCCATTAAATTGGGTAGCTCACTTTAGGTCGTATCAGCTGGCCAGGTTAGGCCCTAATCCCATATATTTGGGAGTGGGGCGTGACATGGTTTTAGTGGTGGCCCATGCAGGTCTCAGTTCATCGCTTAGGATAAAACCGACGCGAGCCTACAATTAGAACTATGAAATGTAGAATCTCATCCAAATTGATTACCATTTTTGACTTCTACACTCCTAATCTTATGATTTAAAATCCCGTATCTTGCTTGTCTCATGCACCTATCTTATGAAAGTTTTGTCTCCTTCAGAGAGATGCATTTGCACAGTGGAAGCACGACTTATGGCGTTGCCCAGGCATCCGACACCTCGCCCAGCGATGACAGGACTCCAGATCCTACGGACACCCAGACTTCTGGACGAGTTCAGACCGTCCCGATGATCCATCCATCCATGCGGGGTTCGCACCGCAGCCGGCACCCATGCATCAGGAGGGCAAGACATCTCAGACGCCGATGCGTCAGGAGGAGAACCTTTTGCCTCCACCACCTCCCTTCCCTCCCCAGATGCCGCATGGAGCATACCAGCAGCAGGTGTCCTATGCACCCAATCCTTCCCAGATGCCGCAGGAAGCATACCAGCAGCAGATGCCGTATGCACCTATCCCGCCACAGATACCACAGACGGAAGGACAGTCCCAGATATTTCAGTTCTTCCAAATGATGATGCAGCAGCAGTGGCAGCAGACGGAGGCTATGAGGCAGACTCTGATGACTGCCTTAGAGAGGATGACAGTACCACCGCCGGCACCACCACCAGCCCCATCACCAGTCCAGTAAGTGGGCACCGTTTGGAGGTACTGTCAGATGAACCTAAAGCCCTTCAAGGGGAACGAGAGCCCGAAGGAGATATTCGACTGGATAGCCAGCACACTGAAGACCTTGGAGGCTTTGCAGCTACCTGCTGACTTGTGGATGACTGCCGTGAGGACTCAGATGGAGGGGAATACCCATCATTGGTGGGAATCGAAGGAGCATGAAGTCGTCAAAAACAAGACTTAAGAGCAGTTTCTTGAGTACTTTGAGGGAAAGTACTTCCCAGCTACCGTCTGAGATGCTCTCTACAATCAGTTCCTCCAACTCAAGCAGAGAAACATGACCGTAGATGAGTATGATGCAGAGTTCAGTCGTCTCAGCCGGTTCGGCACACTACTGCTACCAGACAAGAGGGAGAAGGCCCGGAGGTTCCATCACGGCCTGACAAAGGAGCTTTAGAGGTATACGAGCGCACAGTCGAGGACTACCTACGAGGAGGTGCTAGCCGAGGCCAGAGTCTAGGAAGCTATCAACCGGGATCCATTGAGCGCGAGGCGCCCTACTCAGACAGCTGCACCAGCCAGAGTTCAGACTGGAGGTCCGACCAGATGCCCGGGGACCCATCATCAGCAGCAGAGAGCCGCCCTGTACCAGCAGAAGGAGCTTCCGACTTATCACCACTGTGGCAAGAAAGGACACTTTCAGAGGGAGTGCAGGAAGAGGCTCAACCAGTGCCTGAGGTACGGATCGGGACAGCATTAGGCCATGGTCTGCCCACAGCGCAATGACAGAGCTCAGCAGTTGGCCCTCAGGCCAGCTCCTCTAGGGCCCAGGCCACCAGCACAGGCGACTGCAGCCCAGCGAGCGCCAAGATATCAGCGGGGACCACTGCCCCCACAGGAGGCGCAGTACCGTCAGCAGACAGAGGCTCAGAGGAGAGGGAAGATCTTTGCTATAGCACCGGAGCAGGAGGAGCCAGAGGGAGTGGCGATCTCAGGTACTATCTTAGTTGCATCTTTGCCTGCTATTGTACTGTTCGATTCCGGAGCCACTATGTCTTTCATATCTAGTAGTTTCGTTGCTATGCACAAAGTAGCCACCTCGCCCTTACCCAAGAGTTGGAGGATTCTTACGGGTGGAGGGATCATCCCAGTCACTAGCATGTGTAGGATGTGCTCTGTGGTTGTATGTGGGAGAGAGATAAGAGCTTGATTTTTGGTATTTTCTATGCTAAACTTCGACGTTGTTTTGGGGATGGACTGGTTAAGCCAGTATCATGCTGTCTTGGAGTGTCGGAGGGGGTGCGTCATCTTCAGACCGCCAGATCATCCAGAGTTTGAGTTCATGAGGGGGATCGTAGAGCAAGGAGTAGGCCGGTCCGTCGGTGTCTATATGGAGATGGAGACAGCACCACCATCGATTGTTACAGAGTTTATGGACGTCTTCTCGGAGGAGCTGCCAGGTCTTCCACCTGACAGACAAGTGGAATTTTCCATCGAGCTAGTACTAAGAGCAGCACCGATCTCTTCTAATGTGTACTGGTTGGCAAAGAAGGAGCTAGATGAGTTGAAGCTTCAGCTGTAGGAGTTGCAGACTATAGGATTTATCCGACTGAGTGCTTCATCTTGGGGAGCCCCAGTTTTGTTTGTGCCGAAGAAGGATGGGACTGTTCGAATGTGCATTGATTACAGAGCCCTGAATGCACTGACCATCAAGAACAAGCACCCCTTGCCTCGGATCGACGACCTGTTTGATCAGTTAACAGAAGCCAGAGTGTTTTCGAAGATCGACTTGAGATCGGGGTACCATCAAGTGAAGGTACAGAAGGAGGACATTCCGAAGACAGCCTTTAGGACTCGTTATGGTCACTATGAGTTCCTGGTGATGCCTTTTGGTTTGACCAATGTGCCTGCTGTGTTCATGAATTTGATGAACAGAGTGTTTCACCAGTACTTGGACTAGTTCGTGGTTGTGTTCATCGATGACATATTGGTGTACTCGAAGAGCCACGAGGAGCACGGAAGGCATTTGCAGATTGTGTTGGAGACATTGAGGAGTGAGAGACTCTATGCCAAGTTGATCAAGTGTGAGTTCTTTCTGGACCGTATCTCCTTTCTCAGACACGTCATCTCAGGAGAGGGTATATCAGTGGACCCAGCAAAGATCTCGTCCGTAGAGACATGGCCGACCCCTACCAATGTCTCGGAGGTGAGAAGTTTTCTTGGACTTGCCGGATATTACCGGAGGTTCGTAGATAACTTCGCGAGGATCGCTGAGCCGATGACCCGTTTGACCCGGAAGGAGCAGGAGTTTATCTGGATAGAGGAGTGCCAGGTGGCATTTGATGAGCTGAAGAAGCGCCTCACCACAGCACCTATTCTGACTATTCCATCCGGACCAGGAGGGTTTATGATCTACAGCCACGCATCCAGAAAGGGATTGAGATGCGTTTTGATGCAGCACGGGAAGGTAGTAGCATATGCTTCGAGGCAGGTGAAGGTTCATGAGATGAATTATCCAACCCACAACTTGGAGCTTGCCGCAGTTATCTTTGCCCTGAAGCTTTGGAGACACTACTTGTATGGTAAGAGGGTAGAGATATTCACAGACCATAAGAGCTTAAAGTACGTCTACACTCAGAAGGAGCTGAATCTGAGACAGAGACGGTGGTTGGTAATGAAAGACTTCGAGATCGAGCTACGGTACCATCGAGGGAAGGCGAACGTCGTAGCAGATGCTTTTGAGCAGGAGGCCTATGGCGTACATGTTGACGACTCAGCCCTATCTTCTAGAGGAGCTACGAGAGTTGGGGATCGAGGTGGTACTACCAGGAGAAGATGGCCAGTTGGTTAGCCTACAGGTGCAGTCTTCGTTGGTAGAGAGGATCAGAGCCGCGTTGCCGACAGACGCCAGATTTCAACGACTTCGACAGAGGACAGAAGCCGGTATGCAGACCGGGCTGCTCATTCATGAGGATGGGACTCTGAGGTGTGGAGATCGCCTCTATGTTCCCAATGGAGGGCTTCGTCAGGAGCTGATGACGGAGGTGCACAGTTCAGCATATTCCATTCACCCAGGAGGTACGAAGATGTATAGAGACCTGAGGCAGCATTATTGGTGGCATGGAATGAAGCGAGAGATAGCCCGCTTTGTAGCCAGGTGCTTGGTGTGTCAACAAGTCAAGGCTGAGCACCAGAGGTCCGCAGGACTGCTCCAACCACTTCCTATACCGGAGTGGAAATGAGAGCATATCACGATAGACTTCGTTACAGGATTGCCGAGGAGCCCGAGTGGACGGAATACAGTTTGGGTGATAGTGGACCGACTCACCAAGTCAGCTCACTTCCTACCCTTCAGAGTGGGACAGTCTACTGAAGCCCTAGCATATATATATATATGAGGCAGATTGTGCGACTTCATGGAGTACCAGTTAGTATAGTATCTGACCGAGATTCGAGATTCATATCGCACTTCTGACGGAGCCTGCAGGAGAGCCTTGGTACCCGACTGAAGTTTAGTATGTCGTACCATCCGCAGACAGATGGCCAGTCAGAGCGCACCATTCAGACGCTGGAGGACATGTTAAGGGCGTGCATGCTAGATTTCAGAGGATCATGGGAGGACCACTTGCACCTAGTGGAGTTCTCATATAACAACAGTTATCAGGCCAGCATCCAGATGACCCCTTTCGAAGCGTTGTAAGGCAGGAAGTGCTGTTCTCCAGTCTGTTGGAGTGAGGTGGACGAGAGACAGATACTCGGACCAGAGTTGGTGGTTCGTACAGTAGAGAAGGTGAAGCAAATCCAAGGGCACTTGAGAGCAGCTCAAAACAGGCAGAAGCATTGGACGGACACACACAGGCGACCCCTGGAGTTCAGGGAGGGAGACCATGTCTTTCTGAGGATCTCACCCACCAGAGGTACCATCAGGTTTGGAGGAAGAGGGAAGCTGAGTCCAAGGTACATTGGACCCTTTGATGTGCTAGAGCGGATTGAAGAGGTTGCCTACCGGTTTGCATTGTCGCAGTCGTTGGAGGGTGTTCATGATGTGTTCCATGTAACTCAGCTGAGGAGGTATGTGCCAGATCCGAGCCACGTCCTTGACCACTCGAAGATCACTGTCGGGCCGAGATTATCTTATCAGGAGCAACCAGTGGAGATCTTGGATAGGAGAGAGAAGGTTCCGCGGGGTCAGACCACCCCGCTAGTTCGTGTCGCTTGCAGGCATCATGCACCAGGCGAATCGACTTGGGAGCGCGAGGATGTGATACACGAGCATTTTCCCCATCTCTTCGTGGGGCTAGGTATGCATGCATTTATGTTCAGTTTTTTATATCTTAGCTGGTTATTATATGACTAAATTTTGAGGACAAAATTCTCTAAGGTGGATAGGTTGTAAGCCCTCTGGAAATTTAGTTAGATTTAATTAGAATTAATTAGTGTAATCATATTTAATTAGGAATTTATTTTATTTATAAATGATTTTCTAAGTAATTATAATTTCCCACTTTTATTTTTGATTATTGTCGACAAGTTACCGTGACTTTCAAATTAGGAGCACAAGGCTAGTCATTTTCTCTAAACCAACTTGTCATGCATGATCTACTCGAGATGCTCTACACCCATGACCTTTGTGTCCCACTCAGACATACCCCCTTGTGCTTCATTTTTATCGTACAACTTTTCGGACAATTGATCCAATCCCGATTTACCCCACCGAGTCACATTTAATTCCAATTGTATTGGAGACACCATTTTGACCCAAACTGGTCGACCCAAGTTATGGACACGGTCCATTTTGAGCCAACTACACAAATGCCACTTGTATCCCATCCAATTGAGTCTCCATGTACTATTTATTTATCAATGATTATAAATGGCTAATTTAAGTCATTTAATTATCGAGACTCAATTAGACCCAATTGTGACCCGACCCGACGCATCGAGACTCAACCCAAGCCCCATGGCATATCCCTTACATCATACATACACACACATAACATCCTATAAATCCTACAAAACACCAAACACAAAAACACACACATCACCATCACACTCTCTCTCATTTCCTTAAATAAATACCACACCCCATCTCACACTCTCTCTCTTCCCTTACCCCCTATGACCCGACAACACATGCCCCATCCTCTCTCTTTAACAGCCATCACTCCCCTCACTCTCTCTCTCTCTCTCTCTCTTCCTATAATTTAAACCTACACACAACCCAACACCCATCACTATCACTCCCTCTCCCTATATTTCAAACATACACACCTACCCACCATACTCTCCCTCTCTTCTCTCTCCTAATACCCCCTAACCGACAGGAATAATACACCCCTCTCCCTTTCGGTCCTCTCTCTCCTCCCTCTCATCATCTCTCTCTCATTCCTCCCCTCCTTCAAAACCGAGCCCTCCTTCATCTTCTTCTTCATCCTCACTCCTTCACTACCACCATCTCCCTCACTTCACCACCACCTCCACCACCACAGCCGCACCACCACCACCACAACCACCCTCTCCTCTTCTCCACCTCCTCCTAGGCCTACCACACCACTCCAGCTCCTCCCTTGGCCGAAATTTCAACACCACACCACCACTTCTTCATCACATCTTCCTCTCCAACCCCTACTTCTCTCCAAAACAACCACTCACCACTCACCACCTCCACCACACCCCCTCTCCCTCCTTGGCCGACCACCCTAGCCACCATGGCCGGCCACAGCCCCTACTCCGGCCGGCAGCACCACCACCCCCTTCACGATCAACATCTCTCTTAGGTACTCTCCACTCTTCCTTCTTCATTTTATCATGCATATATATATATATATATATATATATATATATATATATATATATATATATATATATATATATATATATATATATATATATAATCTTCTATATATCTATATGCAAATGTGTATGAATGTGTACAAATGTGAATGTGTGATTAATATTGATGTTTTCATGGGTTTTTTGTATGTGTAATGTTATGTAGGAATTTTCGTAAACATTGTTGAAATGGATCCATGCATACACAATATTTGTGTATATACTCTTGTCACACACATGATCTTATATATATATATGTATTCTTGTTTCATTTTGTACATATATATGTATAAAAAAAAATACATATATATATAAATATACTCTTACACATACAAGTGTATCAATGTAGTTTTATGCATATAAATTATAATGTATATATCCTCCTTCAAATATATATGTATATAAATAAAAATTTACACTTTGTCTCATTATATATATATATTTATATTATATATATATATATATATATATATATATATATATATATATATATATATATATATATATATAATATACATAATGAGACAAAGTGTATATTTTTTTATATATATAAAATATATGTACTCTTAGCCTCATTATGTATATATGTATATATATAAACTCTTTCAAATATATATGTATATATTTATTATAAATAAAAATAGCTTGTCCCTATGTAAATATATATGTATATATATTTTTTCTACACACAAACACACACACACACACACACACACACACACACAATATATATATATATATATATATATATATATATATATATATATATATATATATATATATATATGTACAGCCACTTGTTCTCATTATCTATGGTGATTGTACATTGTATATATATACATGCTCTATGTACAATCATATGCAACATGTGATTCAACATAGTACTAGTGTACGTACATCCCTAAGCTTATATATATAAACTTGTCACATGTAGCTTGTGGTTGTACACCCTTGGATAAATGTAACTTAGTATGTGAATGCGGTGCCTATACGTACTCTCTACTTTGTTTGTGATTAGATGCGTAGTTATGGATATTCTTCTACCGTATCATAAGTCTTGGTTGAGTAATTGTAGGTCTCTCGGATGGTGTGATTGAGGCAGGAGGGACCGGAGCACTATTTACGCATTTGCGGGATTGAAGGCAAGTATACCTTGACTTGTACTACTGTCTTTATATATACATCATTATACTCTTGTTAGCGTAGAATTGATTAGTAGAGTCCGGGATTACCTCGGACATAGTCGATGTTAGCGTCGATACCAGGACTACCTACTTGGCCTAGTTATAGATGACGTACCCTTGGATTGTGGAGTTTTTGTTACAACTCCGTTGACCATGACACGTGTTACGACACGGTACTGAGTGAAATCAGATCATGGCACGCGCTGTCGCTCTCGACTGTCCATCTGTACGAGTGGCTCGTATGACGGCACATATAGGGTAGCGATAGTCCTAGATAGATGACTCTTCATAGAGAGTAGATGTTGGGTCGTGGCTACAGCTTATACATCACGGGGGGGGGGGGGGTGGGGCGTAGGAAGACAACCAGTAGGCGTATGGGACAGACAGTTACATTATTTTATGTTAGCCTTAGTGGGGGCCCGGTTATGGGCATGGGTACTTACTAGTGGGTATATCCGGCAGCGGCCACTAGCTGCGCGCTAGGTTCGGTCGGAAGGTACTCTAGTTGTCATGACCCGCGCCCTAGAGTAAGGGCATGAGAAGTGAATACGTCCAGCCTACGCCGCAGTATTGGCGGTAGAACGTTGTCCTAGGTCACAACATCTAATAATATAAGGTACCTGTACAGTATATACACTCCGAGTGGAGGTGACAATACAGAAAAACAGTCTTAATCACAACTAAGGCAGAAATACGATAAGATATATAGATATGAAACGAATCCACAAAAGGTACAAATAGATAGAGAGTCTATGTGTCTAAGATATCACAGCAATCCAGAACATCCAAACTCAAATACAATAATCCAGAGAATAAATACAACTGAAAAGACTACTATAACTAAAGGGGTGTCATCCACTGCTAATGGATCCTGCTGGAGATCCATGTCACATCAATCCTCTAGGGTAGTCCCATAATAAGTAGTACAGAGCGCCCCATCCTCATCCTCTGTAATATTTTCAACAGGTCCAGTCAGGACAGGAGCGAGCACAATACATCTCACGCAAATCATAACAGGTTAGAAAATATAAACATGCTATAGAGTAAGATACATGAAACTGAAAGAACAACATGGTTTAAGAGAGAGAGCTGTAAATAAGTATCTACTATAAATAGAGAACTATCAGTGACTAGTGAATCAGAGTACAAGATAAACATGTGAACAGCTGGAGGTGATTCATGGCTATACTAAAGAGTTGATTCATGACTACACTACTTTGGAATATTCACATGTTTAGTTCTACTCCCCCATTTCCCCAATCAATACACAAGGATCCAGTCAAGTTACGTTAAGATTTATGACTACGCTAATGGCTCATAATGAGTGATTCATGAATAGATTCGTGAAGGCTCTGTGATTCAAGAGAGTATAGGAATCACAAGCAGATTCATGATAGATTCATGATAATAGAAGCATGAGATACATGATATAAGTGAAACATACAAGACATGAGTATCCGATGCTCCCGAGAGGGATAACATCTCATAAAGAGATCCATATAGTACCAATCCGTGTTACCAACGTGACATCATCAAGTAAGGTAATCGAGAGCAGGAATATAATCCTAAGCAAGATATGAAATGATCAGAGAATGTACTCGCCTGATATCCTGAGTATCTGAAATAAAATACTACCTGAGTAGTGGTGTCTGGCTCCTATAGAATAGTACAAGTCACAACATATCCAAAATAGTAAAATAGACTGCTACAATGCATTCTACATAATGTTTGGGTCAATCTAGGCTAAAGTCAACCTTTGGTCAACTCTAGTCAACTACACTAGTCAAACTAGGTCAACTAGGTTAAACCTAACCCAAACAAGTCTCACTAAGCCTAGTCATACCTATCTAGCATTCACACATCACCACAAAGCCATACAAACCATCAATCACACATCTCATGTGTATTCATGCCAATACACATAGGCTATATCACAAAGGGCTACATAGGCTATCACATATTTTCACACATTATATATGTAAACTAAATAATATAAGCAACATACATATACATATATATATTATTATCACACAAGAGTATAGATTTATATATATATATATATATATTTTATATATATATATATATATATATATATATATATATATATATACATATAGAGAGATAGAAAGAGTGACATATACATGTGCATGTGTGTGTACATACATTAGAATTCAGTACAACATATGACAGTTTGTGAGTGATGCCATGTGTTCATGTGTGTGTGTGTGTGTGTGCAATATAGGTAGCAGTGGTGTGTGTGGATGAGTGTGAGTGAGTGTACAGTGATGTGTGTGTAGAGAGTGTTAGCAAGCTAGTACAATGTGTGTGTATAGATAACAGTAGGTAGGTTTTAGCTTAACAGTGAAATAAATGTGTGTGTGTACATGTAATGTCCTCAGTTGTTCAATTTTCAGTGTACACATTACAGTGTACTAGGTTTACATGTGTGTGCGTGTCTAGATTATCAACATAGGTTCTCAGTTAGTGTGCAAATGTGTGTGTATGTAGAATATTGGAAGTAGTGCAGCAGCTCATGTGTGTGTGTACATAGGAATCAACAGTGTGTGTACTGTAGGTAGCAGTAGTGTGTGTTTCATGTTCCTATGTACCTGTGTGTGTACATAATATCAGTGTATTAAATCTCAGTAAAATTCAGTAGAGTGTACACATTGAAATGTCTCAGGTTTTCGAATTCAGTGATACACATGACAGTTTCAGTTAAACAATCCTAAGTAAATTCGAAAACCATGATTCCTTGCTAAGATGAAAACATAACATATTCATTAAACTCTTACATATATAAATGAACCATTCATGATAATTAATCCTCAACAAAATCAGTTAAAACACATTTCAAATCTTAGCAAAAATTAAATCAGTGAACTAGGTATCAGTGAATTGGGGAAATCACCATTCGAATTTGAAATTCAATTAATAATCAAAACTAATGGTTGGTAATTAATGTGTTATATGTAAGAGTGTCATAGGTGTGTCCTAGTGCCCAAGAACTGGACACAAACGTGTCCAAACAATTTTCCATACACGAGTTCAACTGGACAGTGCACAGTCCTTGTGCACGCGTGTCTAGCACACGACACACGACACGACACTGCACGAGTGTGTGTCTACATACTCGCCTAGGGAGGGCTACAACCCTGACACCCTGACTCGTGTCCACGAGACACCAAGACACGACACGAAGCCCGTGTCAGAGGGGTCTGTGGCTCACGCGCACAGTAGGCGATGGCCAGTGCGGTCTCAAATGCGTGTCCGACTCGACACGAAGTGACTCGAGACTCGAGGGGGCTTGTGTCAGATACTGCCCCTCGGTCCTCGCCAAGTTTTATGTGTCGAGTTGCCGTGTCCAAGGAGATATGCACCCCGAGCATCAGGACAGTGTCCCGCAGCTGCTGCAGCAAGTTCGTGTCCTCATGCTGACACGACACGACATGAAAATCCCCCACAACCGACATAAAATTAAACACGAACCTTATATCTACAAATCCATTCAAACACAATTCAAAAATAGTGGAAAAACATTGAGTGTGGCATTTCATCAAACACCTAGTTCTAGGTTAGGATACATGTCCAATACAGACACGAAATCAATGCAAATTGACACGAAACTTACACCACAGCTAGAGGACACCTAGATCTAGGCTACTATGCAAAGAAATCAGAAATTTAATACAATTTAGAGGGTTTACCTATAATGTGTCAAATGGCAAGAAAAGTCCCAAATCGAATGGTTCCCCTTGCTAGCCAAACTCTCCAAATTATTTCCAAATTGAAATTACTCTCCATGAACATCAAGTAGAGGCTGATTAGATTCTATTGCAAAAGATTTGAATCAAAAAGAAATAAAAATAAGTGAGTTATGAATTGGGGAAGAATGAAAATTATCTTTCCTTTCAAAGAGTTGAAATGATACAAAAGAGGCAAGAACAAATGAAGAGAGAATTTATAGGGGGGATAGCCAATGTGGTCGGCCACTATAGGAAGAAATTAGGGTTAGGGTTTCACTAGTGGGCTATGGGCCAAGTTACATTGGTATAGGAAATCAATTCATAAGTCACAAGTCCTTAAACCTAGTCTTTATTTCTCCTATTTCAAACTTGATTCTAAATGACTAAAATTGGGTTGACTTAAGTTAGACTAAGGGTCCCACCATGCTAACCAAGTCACCATAGCTAGAGTCAACATCTAGGTTAGTCTCCAAAGTCTCAACTAGCCAAAGTCAAAAATAACAATCACCAATTCAACAATTCAAAATAAATTCAAAAAATCACAAAATGACTAAAATACCCTCAAGCTAAAATGTGGTAGTGACAAATCTACCCTCCTTAAAAGAATTTCTTCCTCGAAATTAAAAGACGAAACTAAACTGATGAGAAGGATAGACAATCATACCTCAAGGTCCAAAAAGATATGGGTACCGCTCGCGTATCTCATCCTCCCGCTCCCAGGTAGACTCTCTTGGAGAATGATGCCTCCATGCGACGCGAACCAAGGGTATCACCTGGTTTCTCAGTACCTTCTCTTGGCGATCCAGAATCTCCACTGGCTGCTCTGGATAACTGAGAGTAGGACCCACCTCAATCTCTGAATGGTCAAGTACATGGCTAGGGTCAGCCACGTACCGTCTCAACTGTGATACATGGAATACGTTGTGGATACCCACTAGTACATGTGGCAAGTCTAGCCGGTATGCCACGTCACCGACCCTCCCGCTGATCATGAAAGGTCCGATAAAGCGTGGGCTAAGCTTTCCACCTCTACCAAAACGTATGGTACCACGAGTCGGAGATATCCTCAAAAAAATCATGTTTCCGACCTAAACACAAACAAGGTCTCAAGTTACAAAATAATCAAACATGATCAAACAACACAAACAAACAACCTACTTCTAATCCTATCTCTAGTCAAACAAAGTCAAACATAGTCAATGGTCAACTACTGGTCAACAACTAGTCAATTTGTCAATATCTAAGTACTTGTTCAACAACTTGTCAACTTCTTAGAGTTTTGCCTATGCTAGCTATCAAGGTGTTGGCAACTAGAAATTAGCCCAAAGAAAACTCTATAATAGACTAACTCTTAACTTCGCAAATCCTATCAAGTCACCCATAACTAAATACCTATAATCTAAGCACACAAATCCCAAATACCACATATACATAAGCTCAAGAACAACAACCCATTACATATATCCTAAGTATATTATCTATATATATATATATATATATATATATATATATATATATATTTATACATATAACTGATCATCAAAGTGTTAAAGTAGACTAAACTCATAAGGGACTGAACAAATGCTTAGAAATTAGGCTAAGGATGAATGGTCTGAACATCAATGTAGGCAAAAGGGAATGATGCTAAGGAGGCTGAATTTATAAGGCAAAAATGACAGGATATTAGGGTCCAACTTGTAAAGTTAAAGTGAAAGAAAACTTACATGGTGACTGAAACATGCCTTTAGATCAAACCTGGGCCTCTCCTCTCTATCTGGACTGAACACTTACTAAACTACATGCATGACAGTGGTCTAAAAGAAGTGAAACAAACTGGTGTACAGGGAATGCAATAGGCAGTATACTGCAAATGAGTGCAGGCTACATACCAAATCAAAATACATTACATATATATAAGCTATATATATTTAACTCTCATCACCTCAAACTCTACTCAAAGTCTAATAACACACATACCCTACCACATGCCTATATCTCCAATAAAGGGGTCAGATACTGTAGGGTGTATTGGGACAGAACAGTAGTATAGCATGGCTGCATATGAAGATACAGAACAATCATATGTAGGACAATGATATGTAGGACACATACATATGGAAAATTGAACTAATGCCCAGGTAGAGGCTTTTGGAAGACTGAACGAACAATGAAAGGAAAGGTTTGGACATGTATCTGGATAGATGGGCTAAGCAGGTATCATCTGTATCTAAGAATGAAAGAGGGACAGAACAAATGATCATAGGAGAACTCTTATTAACAACCCACATTATATTCCTAATGTATACAACTGTCCTAAATGGACTGAACAACCATGCCCAAAAAGGTTTAAACTCCACTGTAGGACAGGTACTGCAGGTTATAATGAAGGGTATTGCAAGGCTATCAAGTAAAGTAAAATGCTAAGAGATACAGTATGTCACCATGTACAGAAAGTAAGGATGAGTGCAGACCTCTAATATACATGATACTAACCCTCCAGATATGTAGAATATGTTAAGGGGTTGATGGTTATATTGGTGAGTCAATAATTGGGGTCTGAACAATGGTCCAGTGAAATCTATGATGCAATATGGTAGGTAATTAAATGTTGGGTGCAGTGAACAACTTGTGCAAGTCTGAACCAAGGGGACAGGGTATTTACTGAAGGGTCTGCACACTGCCTATAAAGGTTGATCAAACATGACTGAACTCAACACAAAGAGAACTTAACTAAATAGAAAACTGGACCAAATATAGGCTAAACAACATGTCAATAACCCTATACAACAATGACATATCGATACCAACCAAACCCATATCCCATATGCCAATATCATCTGTAACCTATATATATATATAAACCTCTCAGTCTTAGGCGAAACTACAACTACACTCAAGGACAGGATCTGGTCATGGGTGCCTTACTAGAAAGGATAAGGGAAAAATAATAATAAATCATCAAGGCGGTAAGGCATACTAACATCCTATATGAAAACTGGTTGGTATTATAAATAACAGAAGAATCGTTTACAATGGGTTACTATTCTAATACCAATGCTAACTATCATCTCTAGGGTACAGACACTGTACAAGTCATCATATCATTACACTATGAAAGAACTACATATGAATAAGCTCTACTAAAATATCCCTACTCTTAAGTTATTTGATGATGGAATACAATTTTATAACAACAGAAGGGTACGATAGAGATGATATATTTAAAAACCTTCTCAAGATACAATTTGATAATCATATGCGTCTGTCCAGAATCATGTTACTCAGAGTCCTCGCCATGCCAGTAAGCAAGGCTGCGATAAACGATAGATTCCATAACTGGGCATGCACCTCTACAATCATGTCGTCTAGAATTCTTGCTATACCGACTAGTATAGCTGCAAGAAATTCCAAATCTCATAACCAAGATACGTATACCCGAAGTCAGGTCTCTATGTTCCCGCCACGTCGGCAATATAGCTACGATAAACTTCAGGTTCCATAATCAAGTAGACATTTTACCATCCATGTTATTCCCGTCAACATATGTTATCAGAAAATATCATAACTCAGACCATAAAATTCATCTCGATAGGAAAATCAAAATCAACAATGATCCATCAAAAATGAAATTCAATAATCAAGAAGTAAGGGTGAACAAAACAAGGGTAGGGATTTCAATTTGAAGTTTAAATTAGATTCTCAAGGGTCGTCCCAGGAATCTCTCAAGAATTTCTAACTGTGATTGAGTATCCTCTCATTCTAACACCTTACTTCCTATATTCTACCGCAGGCTCGTAGCAGTACAACTAAGTCGTTGTGCTACTACGGTATCGCAATAATGTGACTCTCGACCTGCATGGGCTACCACTAAAAATGTGTCACGACCCGTGCCCTAGAGTAAGGGCACGAGAAGTGAATACGCCCAGCCTTTACCGCAGTGTCGGCGGTAGAACGCTGTCCTAGGTTACAATATCTAACAATATAAGGTACCTATACAGTATATACACTCCGAGTGGAGGTGATAATACAGAAATACAGTCTCAATCACAACTAAGGCAAAAATACGATAAGATAGATATATATGAAACGAATCCACAAAAGGTACAAATAGATAGAGAGTCTAAGTATCTAAGATATCACAGCAATTCAGAACATCCAAACTCAAATATAATAATCCAGAGAATAAATACAACTGAAAAGACTACTCTAACTAAAGGGGTGTCATCCACTGCTAATGGATCCTGTTGGAGATCCAAGTCACAACAATCCTCTAGGGTAGTCCCATAATAAATGGTACAGAGCACACCGTCCTCATCCTCTATAATATTTTTAACAGGTCCAGTCAGGACAGGAGCGAGCACAATACATCTCACGCAAATTATAACAAGTTAGGAAATATAAACATGCTAGAGAGTAAGATACATGAAACTGAAAGAACAACATGATATAAAAGAGAGAACTGTAAATAAATATCTACTCACTACAACAAATAGGGCATACAATAACAGTTTATCTATAGCGTTCAAGCCTCCATGCTATAGAATGTCATCATCAATAGCGTTCATTATTCAGTGCTATTAAAAGGTAATACAATAGCAGTTTATCTATAGCGTTTGAGCCTCCCTGCTATTATAATATCATCATCCATAGCGTTCATATGAAATGCTATTAAAAGTTCATACAATAGCAGTTTATCTATAGCGTTTATGTCTCCCCGCTATTAGAAGTGTCATTATCAATAGCGTTCATTATGCAGTGCTGTTAAAGGTATAGTTTTTTCTGACCGTTGCTATGCCCATATGTCTAAGGGTGAGCATTATTCGGTTTTGGACCGAAATCCGAACCGAACCTAACCGAATAAGAGATTCGGTTCATTTGAAAAAATTTTGGTTCGGTTTCGTTTTCGAAAATACTAAATTTTTTTATTCGGTTTCGGTTTAAAACCGAAAACCCCAATAAGATTTATTAATTTATAAAAGTCCTAATTCTATGTATATTTAGTGACTAAAAATGTATATATTTGAAAGCAACAATTAATATATATATATATATATATATATATATATATATATATATATATATATATATATATATATATATATATATATATATATATATTGAAGTCCTACTTTTGATATATTTTTGACATATAACAAAAAAGTGTACAAACTTATAATTTCTTTAATATAATTAAAATATGATTTCTATTTATTCGGTTTAATCGAATAAATCAAATAACCGAATAGTTTATTCGGTTCGGTTCGGTTTTTGTTTTGGTTAATTTCGGTTCGGTTTCGGTTTTGGAGTTTTTGAATTTCGGTTTATTTGGTGTTGACTATTTCGTTTCGGTTGAAACCGCGAATAAACAGAAGGCTCACCCCTACATATGTCAAAGTAAGGTATCCAGTTCGATTAGGAGTAGCATCATATTGTATATATTTTACATGATTAAAAAAATACTATAACATATTTTGGATGCTATATAAGTTACAACGTCGTAATGGGATTAAATCGTTACCGTTAAAAAAAAATTCATGCGAAGGAGCTGCAGAAAACTCTTCAACTAATCCCACTAACCTTTCAGAAATTTTATCTAAAATTCCTCTCCCCTAGTAAACCGAATAAGAAAATTTTGTAATATATATACGAAATATATCTTTGTATATTTAGTTAATATATATATTGGAAAAAAATTATAAATAAACTGAAATATTGGTTATAAACCAAATCAACTGAAAATCGAACAAATTTATTCCATTCGGTTTGGTTCGGTACAGGATATTTCGGCTGGTTTCAATTTTTGATATTCGATTTTCGGTCGAATTCGGTATTTGGTAATTCGGTTCGGTTAACCGAGTTAATCGAATGCTCACAATTGAACTATCTACTGTTCCAATCATATGGGAGAAGCAACACAGTTTTATAAAATATATTTTATATTAAAAAATAAATTATAGTATGTTGTGATTGCTATAGGAGCGATTCAGTTTTGCTAAATAAATTATAGCGTTCTCCATAGTGGGCGATCCCGTCCGTTAGATGTTTTACAATTAAATCGGAACCGTCCATAGCAAAACGCTATGTCTTATCTTTGAAAAAAACATTATTGTATTCTCCATCTCATAACCTGGGCGCCTAACTGAAAAACCTCTTCAACTCCTCTAATCTGGGCGCCTAACTGAAAACCCTCTCTCACGAAAACCCTCTCTCTTCCTCATAACTCTCTCTCACGAAAACCCTCTCTTCCTCATCTTCTTCTCTCTGTCACGAAACCCTCTTCCGGAAACCCTCTTCCTCAGGTAACCCTCTTCCCCTCACAAAACCCTCCATTTTCCTCATCTTCTTCTCTCTGTCTCTATCTTCCCTCACAAAAATCCTAAAAATCGACCGACTGTCCATAGCAAAACGCTATTTTCAAATTTTTCCCCCGTAATAAACTATCTATCAGTGGCGGTGTAGATGTGCCTCCTCGATTTGTCAAAAATTAGGGTTCGGCTTTGGATGGATTATTTGGGGTTTTCGTGAGGGATGTTATAGTTTTGTTGGATCGATTTGTTGGATCGGCTTTGGATGGATTATTTGGGCTTTGGATGAATTATTTGGGGTATATGTGCCTCCTCGATTTCGTGGATCGATTGTCGAAAATTAGGGTTCGGCTTTGGATAGAAATTCTGTTTCTATGTACAACTCCTTCAACAAAAATTTTGTGGCATTTTGTTGTGTTTGATGTTATTGGTTTGTTTCAGGAACCCTAAATTTGTGAAGTGTTGAAAAAGAAGAAAGTGCCACGATTTTATCATCGCTCTGTAAGTCATTCCTTTTCCGTATATAATTTGTTTATATTTTTGATTTGTTTCAGGAAGTGACAATTGTTGTTGTTTACTAATGCATGTACAAAGTCTAAATTATTTAATTTAAAACTCTTTAGGGCCACGTACAAATTATTTTGGTGTTAACAAGCTCGATATAAGCAAGTTGTGGGTGTCAACATGATGAATAAAGATTGGGTTCATCATGACAAGTATTGAAATCCTTTTCACTATACTAATGTGTTCACTTAATTAAATCCATCTGTATGTCTTATTTATGTTATAATTATTTTGTATTTTTAGGAATACGACATTGTATAAGAAATATGTCCGTCAGTTTGTGGATTTTGCCAAGTCAAATGCAAAGAATCCAGACTTTATGTTATGTCCCTGCATTGATTGTAAGAATTTGTGTCGTGGTAATGAAGATATGATTTTACTTCATTTGCTAAGACGTGGGATGGATATGTCTTATACAACTTGGATTTGGCATGGGGAAGGAATTTCAAATTTGGAACAGACAGAGGATACTAATATAATTAAAGATGCATATGTTCAAAATGAACCCAATGCTGAACCTATCGAAGAAGAAAGGGATGATGGATTAACAACCTTATTGAAGGATGCAAATAATCCATTATACCCAAGTTGTAAAAAGTATACTAGGTTATCGGCAACCGTTATTTTATACAAGCACAAGTCTATGTATGGAATTTCTAATAAATATTTTAGTCATCTTTTGGAAATATTGCATGATATTTTACCTGATGGAAATACAATTCCAGAATTCTCACGTGACACTGAATCGTTGCTTAAGACATTTGAGCTTGATTGTGAGAAGATAGATGCATGTCCCAATGACTGTTGTCTATACAGAAAAGAATTGAAAATGAGGAAAAATGTAAAAAATGTGGATTGGAACGGTGGAAGAAAGATAAGACTGGCAAAATTCAAGATGGAGTTCCAGCAAAAGTACTAAGGTACTTTGCGATAATTCCAAGGTTCATAAGAATGTTTCAGTCACCTGAATCGGCTGAAAACTTAAGGTGGCATTATAATCACAAAAGTGACGATGACATCATGAGACATCCTGTGGACTCCTTATCATGGAAGACAATTGATATGAAGTGGCCCTCTTTCGCAGAACAGTCATGCAACCTTAGACTTAGCCTTGCTGCAGACGGGTTTAATCCTTTCGACGATCTTAGCTCTTCATATAGTTGTTGGCCAGTGATGCTCACGACATACAATCTCCCACCATGGCTATGCATGCGAAAAGAAAATATAATGTTGACACTACTAATTCCTGGATTGAAGCAACCTGGAAATGATATAGATATTTTTTTACATCCACTAATAGATGATTTGCTAGAGCTATGGAACAATGGAGTGCATGCTTATGATGCATTTAGTAAATCTTTTTTCAACTTGAAAGCAATTTTGATGTGGACAATAAATGATTTTCCAACTTATGGTAACCTAGCTGGATGTACTACAAAAGAAAAAGTTGGATGTCCCATATGTGGAGTGAATACATGTTCAAAATGGTTAAAATATAGTAGAAAAACCGTCTACATGGGACACATACATTTTCTTCCAGCCAAGCATCCATTTAGGTTGAAAAAAAAAAGTTGGTTTGATGGTAAGCAAGAACATTGGGAACCACCTAGATTAATGATTGGATCAAAATTTTTAGAAGGACTAAGAAATATGACAAATGATTTTGGGAAAGGAAAAGACAATGGCAAAAGAAAGAGGCAATCTTCAGAGATGTGGAAGAAGAAGTCAATATTTTTTTACTGCCGTATTGGGAGGTAATATCATATTATTTTCATATGTATTTTGTAAATTGTTTCCAATTGACCTTTCTATTCTTTTTTTTGGTTTTGTAGCATCTCATTTTGCGCCATAATTTGGATCTAATGCACATAGAAAAGAACTGGTGTGATAGCGTGGTTGGTACATTGCTAAATGCAAAGGGAAAATCGAAGGATGGCATAGAATCGCGTAAGGATTTGGAAGAAATGGGCATTCGACAAGTTTTGCATCCAGAATTAAGAAATAAGAGATTTTTTCTTCCACCGGGACCGCACACCCTTTCAAAGAAAGAAAAGGAAATTTTTTGCAAGAGATTATATAACTTGAAGTTGCCCGATGGTTACTCTTCAAACATTGGAAACTGTATATCAGTAGAAGAATGCAAAATAACATGACTCAAGTCGCATGATTGTCACGTGTTAATGCAACAGTTGTTGCCTGTGGCATTGAGGGGTCTTCTTCCAAAAGGACCAAGGATTGCAATATTTCAAATTTGTGCATTTTTTAATATCTTGTGCCAAATAGCCATCGATAGAGAACAAATAGAGAAATTAGAGGAAGAAATTGTTGAGATATTATGCTTGTTTGAAAGGTATTTTTCTCCTCAATTTTTTGATATCGTGATTCATTTACCAATCTACTTGTTGACATATTATGTTTGGTTGAAAGGTATATTCCTCCTTCATTTTTTGATATCATGATTCATTTGCCAATCCATCTGGGGCGTGAAGCTAAATTAGGTGGCCCAGTCCATTATCGTTGGATGTATCCGTTTGAAAGGTGATCGTTTGTTTTCTTTTTATTGATTTTCATTCATTCGTTTGCTTACTTTAAATAAAAAATATTTTTTTCTTATAGATACATAAAGATCCTTAAAGGATACGTTAGAAATCGTGCACGTCCTGAAGGTTGTATAGTAAAATGTTATCTTGCTGACGAGAGCATGAGATTTGTTAGTGGGTACATGAAACAAGTTGCTGAGATGGATCATCGTCCAAATATAAATGAAGATATTGAAAATGATGCGATTTTCGATGGTCGTCCAATTTCAAAAGGAATAATAATGACATTGGATAAACAATAGCTACAAAGTGCTCACTATTATGTATTGTTCAATATAGATAAAGTCGAACCTTATCTAGAGTAAGTTATAAGAAAACATACTAACTCCAACGTAACTTGCCAATATCTATAATTAATATCATGTAAAATTGTTTTCCCTCTTAGGATGCACTTGAAGGAATTGAAACTTTCAGATAGACGCCTTGTTCAAAATGAAAATTTACTTCAAGATCGTCATTCGAAGGAATTGTCATCTTGGTTAAAACAGAAGGTCCCAATTTCTTTTTTTTTTAGTACCCTTAGCACATTATTTTCCAAAAAATGTATGTCCTTACCTTTTGTTTTTAATTTTGAACAGATTGAGGGACAATCCTGTGGAAACATATCCGACATGTTAAGAGGGCTTGCACATGGCCCTTCAAAATATGTTGTGTCTTATTCAGGATTTGTTATCAATGGTAACCGCTACCATACAAAGGCTGCTGAGAACTCTAGGCAGAACAGTGATGTCTCACTTGAGGCAACAACCATTTGTAGATCCAGCTCGAAGGATAGGAACCAAGTCACCGTTACAGTTGCCTACTATGGAGTGCTTACGAATATATTTTGCTTGTATTATCATAACTTTCACATTCCTATTTTTGATTGTGATTGGGCTAGCACAACAAATGGTGTCAAAATAGAAGATGGGTTTACCTTGGTTAACCTTCACCAAGGAAAACACCGCTTTGAAAGAGACTCGTTTATTCTAGCATCACAGGCAACCCAAGTATTTTACTCTAAGGACACTGCTTCATCTAATTGGCATGTTGTGTTAAAGACACCAGCAAGAGGTTTTCAAGATATGGATATGGACGTTGATCAAAATGTCTATACACCATCATTAACACCAGTGGATGTATCAAAACTAAATAAAAATGTTGAGGATGGTAGTGATAGTTATCTTAGAAAGGATTGTGAGGGCATTTATGTTTAAGAGGTCTTTTTCCTCTATATTTAATCTTATGAAACACTCTATTTGGTTTAATTGGTCTCTATGTTTTATTAGTTTTTATTATTGGTATAGAAGCTTGTTTGAAAATAACTAGTATTTTTTTAATGCTTTCACAATTGTTCTTGAATTTGTTATATGCAGGTTTTTTTTTTCTTTGTTAAGGTTGTGCAGAACGTGTATACAATCAGTAGTTTTTATTAGGTTTTGGTATTTTTTTTAATCCTTCACAATATAGGGTCTGTGAACTTCGTTTTAGTATTTGATACTCTATGATACTCTATGATACTCTATCAATGTACAGTCCTTCAAAATATAGGTGTAAACTCAAACAATGTACAGTCCTTCAATGTACAATCCTTCGATGTACAGTCCTTCAATGTCTGTATCTTCAACTTTGTGAAATACTTTTAAGGCCCTCAAGAAGCTTAATGTGACTTGTGCGACAAATCATTAGCCTGATATATATATATATATATATATATATATATATATATATATATATATATATATATATATATATATATATATATATATATATATATTTTTTTTGATCAACACACTCATCCACGGTTGGTGTTCATCAAACATCTGTAACTTATGGTTCATTTGTAACTCTAAGACTTTTGTTGTATGCTTGAAACTTGATTTCATCAGTTTCCATTTTCTACATGATCCGTAATATCAATATGAGATGATATCGAGCATTAATGAAAAGTCAGGTAATTTGATACTCTATGATACTCTATCAATGTACAGTCCTTCATTTTTTTTAATGCTTCACAATACAGGGTTTGTGAACTTCGTTTTAGTATTTGATACTCTATGATACTCTATCAATGTACAGTCCTTCAAAATACAGGTGTAAACTCAAACAATGTACAGTCCTTCAATGTACAGTCCTTCGATGTACAATCCTTCGTTTTTTTAATGCTCTATGATACTCTATCAATGTACAGTCCTTCAAAATACTCTATGATACTCTATCAATGTACAGTCCTTCAATATACAGTCCTTCGTTTTTTTAATGCTCTATGATACTCTATCAATGTACAGTCCTTCAAAATACTCTATGATACTCTATCAATGTACAATCCTTCAATATACAGTCCTTCGTTTTTTTTAATGCTTCACAATACAGGTGTAAATTATGTACAGTCCTTCAAAATCCTGTATATAGTTTTAGTATTTGATACTCTATGATACTCTACTTGTCATGATTTGTTTCTTTAATATTTGCTTATTTTCTAATCATCATCAGCGAGTAATTCTTGCTCGTAGCTACCCTATCTTGCAATGACACCAAGAAAAAGGAGAAATGATGCTGAAGCTGAGGTAAATAACCTTCAACATGTATTTGAAATTAAGCTTACATAAATCTCATTTATTTCTTATTATGTTGCATATTTGTAGTGTTCAAAACGTGCAAAAAAGAGAGAAAAGAAGCAAAGATAAGGCATCGAGGCTGCTCTTGTGAACAATCCAAATGCTGGTATCTATATACGTGAGCAAGAAGGTTCGAATGCGGTAAGGATCAAGTACATATTTTCACAGATTTTTGGGAATGTTGTTCTTAGAACTGTGTTCTGAGAACAAGCATAAATGTCAACTGTTGTAAACAAGCACATATTTTCTATAACAATGCTTACATATATTTCTAATGCATAAATGTCAACTGTATTCTTCTTGTAGAGTGCAAATCAAGCGAGTAAATCTACAAAGAAGCACAAGAATGAAAAGAAGCACAAGAAGAAAAGGAAGGACAAGAAAAAATGTTCCAATGAAGAACAAGGAAAAGAAGCATCAAATGAGGGACAAGAACCAGAAGATTCAAATGACGTAGAAGAACCACAAGCTTCAAATGAAGGCAAAATAGAGAGAACAACAAGGACTAGGGGACCCACTAGGTGTAGTGCTTTGCCCGTTGAAAGTGGCAATAGGCTAGAGGTGGAGTTAAATAAAAATGGTCAACCAATTGGAAGGAACTCGAAACATCTTTCAACTTTTGTCGGATGTTTGACACGTGAAATGGTACCAATAACATTCGATGATTGGAGACATATACCTTCTGAGAGCAAGGACTTGTATTGGAAAGCTGTTACAGTAAGATGAAAGTTTACATTCTTTTTTAAATGTAGTTTATATCTACTATCTTCCTAATAATTACTTATGACTATTTTGCACTTGTAGCAAAAATTTACATTCAAGGAACGCGATGAGGAGGCAAAAATGTATGTCCTCCAACAAATGGGAAGACTTGCTAGGGCCAACAAATCAAAATTGGAAAAATATTTGAAGAGAAAGCCGAATGACGTAGACCCGGTAGATTGGGAACTATTCGTTAAGAAAAGATCATCAAAATAATTTAAGATATGTTGAATAAATATTTTTTGAAGCTTCAATGTCTAACATTTAAGGTATTATCTAATAATACACATGTGTTGTACGTAGGAGAGGTCTACAAAGTTTAAACAAATGAGAGGAAAACAAACTATGCCGTACCTTGGAAGTAGAAAAGGCTTTGCTCGTATTGCCGATGAAATATTGGTAAGTATAAAGTATTTTTTTTCATTCGTATTTATATCTCTCTACTTATCAATGCCAATTTTACCTAATACAATGCAGAGAAGGGAGGGACCATGTCCTATCGATAAGGTTAGGCTTCGTGCTTGGATCCGGGGATATAATACTAGGGAAGGTGAAGCTAAGCACTCAAAGGACAATGAGCTCATTGTATGTACACAATTACCTTCTTATGGATAGTATGTTTTTTTTTCTTGTATTGACAGTCAAACGTTGTCCAACAGAGACTAATTCTAGTTTTCTTCATCGTAATTTCAGCAAAAGGCCAAGGAAATCCTTCTTGCACCACCTTCAGAGGGATCCTAACAATTAGATAAAGGTGATGCACTTTCACAAGTAGTACGACAATCTGAAAAATGGGGTAGTTAGAGGAGCCGGAGCCGGAGCAACTAAATCTAAATTAGTTGCTCAAAAGAAGCATTCTCAAACAGTAGTTCGACTGGAAAACAAAATTGAATCAATGTAGGACGAAATTGACTCAATGTCAAAATTAGTTAAAAAACAAGCAAAGTTGATAGAGACTTTGATGAAAAATAAGGTAAGTGTGGAGGAATTCTAGATTGACTCTTGTTTTATTTCACTTTGATATTTTTTTATACATTACCTATGATGCTTGTCTTGTTTAGGAATGTGATCAACAGAAAGATGATGATGTTCAGGTGAGTGTAGAGGAGAGAAATTTCCAAAGCAAAGTTGACTCAATGCAAGGGCAAATCAACTCCATATCAAAGTTAATTGAACAACAAACTCAACTACTTGGTACATTAATGAAAAGTCAGGTAAGTCATCAAGAATGACCACTTGTAACAAATCTATATTTTTCTTTTTGGTAATTACATGTAACTGTTTTCCTCATTAGGATCAAAATAAGATGACTAATGAAAAGAACGACGAGAACACTAAAGAGGAGGAGGAGAACAATAAGGGCAACAGTGATGATGAGAACACTAAAGAGGAGGAGAACAACAGTGGTGACGAGAATGATTTTGAAGTAAAGGTCATTTCAAAATCTCCATCTACTCCACAGGTAATATATCTCTAATAACAAATAGAAGTATTGTAACTCGAATGATATTTAATATTTTTGAGCTTCAATCTTTGTTGTAGTCACATCATCCTCTGTCAAAGGACCAAAAATGCAAGTTACTCGATTGGACGGAAAATAAGAACAAAGTTGTTGCAATTGGACGATGGATCACCGATGATCTGAATGTGCCGGTTCACGGTTATCCACTTGGATAAGGTGCATCCCGTGTTTGGGTAGATATAGTCATACAACCCAAAGCTCTGTTGTTTAGGTCGTGTTTTAGTAACGACACAGTAGAGAAAGTTATTGGAAGTACCACGGCTTGGCCAACAGACCACATTATGCCGTTTGAAGACAAGGTACATTTTTAGTGTAGTACCTCTAAATGCTATACTAAATTCCTACACACTATACATTAATTCATGCACCCCTATATTTTACTCACTGTTTTCACATTCTATTACACATATGTAAAATAAAAACTAATCCTACACACTCTTTGATACTAGTTTCTACTTATCTGCACACTTCTTCAATAATCTGAACTTATAATCTACTATTTACTGAACACTAGAGCGTCTGATCTGATGCACATTGGAGAGTAAATATCTACACATAATACCTTGCTGAACTTTACCTACAGAAAACCTATTTTCCACTACACAACAGATATGGGATACTGAAAGTTTGTACTGATAAGTCTTTAGTATAGACCACATTTAGCGATATCAGCTTCATCTATATGAAAAAATGCACGCACGATTAGTTGGAACTTATTAATCCTTTTAAGCTTTCAGTCAAAAAATGAGAAGAAGAGATGAGAACACTTACAATTACAACAGAATATATAAACACGTAAGACTCAATTCACTGGTAAGGCATCACTTTTCCTATCCCAATAATTTACTTTTCGTCAATTGTCTGGGTCGGCTCGAGATGGTTTTTTCTTTACACTAATGATTTCTCCCTATATTTGTGTAGGTTGGATGAAGGAAGAGGATGCTTTCTGAGGAGCTTTGGTTGTGGATAGGCTCGAAGGGTTCGAGCTAAATTTTAGATAGTCAACATTTTGGATATATGTAGCTGACTACGCTGTTAATGTTTAATTTTTGGACATATGTTTGGTACTACTTCGTTGTTCTAAATGGAGAAATTAAGGATTTTGAATGTTTGGTACTACTTCGTTGTTCTACATATATTTGACAGTGAAATTAATGAAGTATGTTCGAAATTCATTCTGTGTAACTGTGGCATTATCTGCAATACCTGCATTCTGTGTAACTGTGGCATTATCTGCAATAGTATTCTGATGTGCTGCATTCTGCAAATTTTTGAATACAGAATTTTGACTCTGCAATAGCATTCTGACATGCTATTGGTGCACATATAATAGCAGGAAATAAATGCTATAAGAAGCATATATATATCGAAATGCTATTAACAAACAATAACATACATGAACGCAATTAAAATCAACAACATTCAGGAACGCCATAACAAATTTATAGCGTTAACAAAGGTTATTAATGGTCTATTGCGTTCGTAAACGCTATGTAACCTATATAGCGTTTGTCAGTGCTATATTATGTCTATAGCGTACATGACCGCTATACAACATTAATAGCGTTCATGAATGCTATTAATGTGCTATAGCGTTCGTAAATGCTATAAGAACTGTATAGCGTTTATAAACGCTATAAGTCGTCTATAGCGTCATAGAACGCTATAAGTCGTCTATAGCGTTCGTGAACGCTATAACTTTATAGCGTTCTTGTACAAGGGGCAATTATAGCGGGGGCATTTATAGCGGACAAAATACGCTATAATAAGCATTCTACAGCGTTCAACGCACGCTATCATATCACATATCTGTTGTAGGGACTATAAATAGAGAACTATCAATGACTAGTGAATCAGAGTACAAGATAAATATGTAAACAGCTGGAGGTGATTCATGGCTATACTAAAGAGTTGATTCATGACTACACTACTTTGGAATATTCACATATTTAGTTCTACTCCCCCATTTCTGCAATCAATACTCAAGGATCCAGTCAAGTTACGTTAAGATTTATGACTACGCTACTGGCTCATAATGAGTGATTCATGAATAGATTCGTGAAGGCTCTGTGATTTATTAGAGTACAGGAATCATAAGCAGATTCATGATAGATTCATGATAATAGAAGCATGAGATACATGATGTAAGTGAAACACACAAGACATGAGTATCCGATGCTCCCGAGAGGGATAACATCTCATGAAGGAATCCATATAGTGCCAATCTGTGTTACCAACGTGACATCATCAAGTAAGGTAATTTAGAGCAGGAATATAATCCTAAGCAAGATATGAAATGATCATAGAATATACTCGCATGATATCCTGAGTATCTGAAATGAAATACTGCTTGAGGAGTGGTGTCTGGCTCCTATAGAACAGTACAAGTCACAGCATATCCAAAATAGTAAAATAGACTGCTACAATGCATTCTACATGATGTTTGGGTCAATCTAGGCTAAAGTCAACCTTTTGTCAACTCTAGTCAACTATACTAGTCAAACTAGGTCAACTAGGTCAAACCTAACCCAAACAAGTCTCACTAAGCGTAGCCATACCAATCTAGCATTCACACATCACCACAAAGCCATACAAGTCATCAATCACACATCTCATGTGTATTCATGCCAATACACATAGGCTATATCACAAAGGGCTACATAGGTTATCACATATTTTCACACATTATATATGTATACTAAATAATATAAGCAACATACATATATATATATATATATATATATATATATATATATATATATATATATATATATATATATATATATATATATATATATATATATTATCACACAAGAGTATAGATTTATATATATACATATAGAGAGATAGAGAGAGTGACAGATATATGTGCATGTGTGTGTGTACATACATTAGAATTTAGTACAACATATGACAGTTTGTGAGTGATGCCATGTGTTCATGTGTGTGTGTGTGCAATATAGGTAGCAGTGGTGTGTGTGTGGATGAGTGTGAATGAGTGTAAAGTAATGTGTGTGTAGAGAGTGTTAGCAAGCTAGTACAATGTGTGTGTATAGATAACAGTAGGTAGGTTTTAGCTTAATAGTGAAATAAATGTGTGTGTGTGTACATGTAATGTCCTCAGTTGTTCAATTTCAGTGTACACATTACAGTGTACTAGGTTTACATGTGTGTGTGTTTCTAGATTATCAACATAGGTTCTCAGTTACTATGCAAATGTGTGTGTATGTAGAATATGGGAAGTAGTACAGCAGCTCATGTGTGTGTGCACGTAGCTAGGAATCAATAGTGTGAGTGTACTATAGGTAGCAGTAGTGTGTGTTTCATGTTCCTGTGTACCTATGTGTGTACATAATATCAGTGTATTAAATCTCAGTAAAATTCTGTAGAGTGTACACATTGAAATGTCTCAGGTTTTCGAATACAGTGATACACATGATAGTTTCAGTTAAACAGTCCTAAGTAAATTCGAAAACCATAATTTCTTGCTCACGTGAAAACCTAACATGTTCATTAAACTCTTACATATATAAATGAACCATTCATGATAATTAATCCTCAACAAAATCAGTTAAAACACATTTCAAATCTCAGCTAAAATCAAATCAGTGAACTAGGTATCAGTGAATTGGGGAAATCACCATTCGAAATCAAAATTCAATTAATAATCAAAACTAATGGTTGGTAATTAATATTTATATGTAAGAGTGTCATAGGTGTGTCCTAGTGCCCAAGAACTGGACATAAACGTGTCCAAATAATTTTCCACACACGAGTTCAACAGGACAGTGCACAGTCCTCGTGCATGCGTGTCTCGCACACGACAAACAACACGACACAGCACGAATATGTGTCCACATACTCGCCTAGGGTATGGCTACATCCCTGATACCCTGACTCGTGTCCATGAGACACTAAGACACGATACGAAGCCCGTGTCAGAGGGGTCTGTGGCTCACGCGCACAGTAGGCGATGGCCAGTACGGGCTCAAATACATGTCCGACTCGACACAAAGTGACTCGAGACTCGAGGGGGCTTGTTTCAGACACTACCCCTCGGTCCTCGCCAAGTTTCAAGTGTCGAGTCGCCGTGTTCGAGGAGATATACACCCCGATTAGCAGGACAGTGTACCGCGACTGCTTCGGCGAGTTCGTGTCCTCGTGCTGACACGACAAGACATGAAAATCCCCCACAACTGACACAAAATCAAACACGACCCTTATTTCTACAAATCCATTCAAACACAATTCAAAAACAGTGGAAAAATATTGAGTGTGGCATTTCATCAAACACCTAGTTCTCGGTTAGGATACTTGTCCGATACGGACACGAAATTAATGCAAATTAACACGAAACTTACACCACAGCTAGGGGACACCTAGATCTAGGCTACCATGCAAAAAATCAGAAATTTAATACAATTTAGAGGGTTTACCTATAGTGTGTCAAATGGCAAGAAAAGTCCCAAATCGAATGGTTCCCCTTGCTAGCCAAACTCTCTAAATTGTTCCAAACTGAAATTACTCTCCATAAACATCAAGTAGAGGCTGATTAGATTCTATTGTAGAAGATTTGAATCAAAAAAGAATAAGAATGAGAGAGTTATGAATTGGGGAAGAATGGAAATTATCTTTCCTTTCAAAGAGTTGAAATGATACAAAAGAGGCAAGAACAAATGAAGAGAGACTTTATAGGGGGATAACCTATGTGGCCGGCCACTATAGGAAGAAATTAGGGTTAGGGTTTCACTAGTGGGCTATGGGCCAAGTTGCGTTGGTATAGGAAATCAATTTATAAGTCACAAGTCCTTAAACCTAGTCTTTATTTCTCTTATTTCAAACTTGATTCTAAATGACTAAAATTGGGTTGACTTAAGTTAGACTAGTGTCCCTCCATGCTAACCAAGTCACCATAGCTAGAGTCAACATCTAGGTTAGTCTTTAAAGTCTCAACTAGCCAAAGTCAAAAATAGCAATCACCAATTCAACAATTCAAAATAAATTCAAAAATTCACAAAATGACTAAAATACCCTCAAGCTAAAATGTGGTAGTGACAAATCTACCCTCCTTAAAAGAATTTGTTCTCGAAATTAAAAAATGAAACTAAACTGATGAGAAGAATAGACAATCATACCTCAAGGTCCAAAAAGATATGGGTATCGCTCACGCATCTCATCCTTCCGCTCCCAGGTAGACTCTCCTGGAGAATGATGCCTCCAAGCATCGCAAACCAAGGCTATCACCTGGTTTCTAAGTACCTTCTTTCGGCGATCCAAAATCTCCACTGGCTGCTCTGGATAACTGAGAGTAGGTCCCACCTCAATTTCCGAATGGTCAAGTACATGGCTAGGGTCAGCCACGTACCGTCTCAACTGTGATACATGGAATATATTGTGGATACCCACTAGTGCAGGTGGCAAGTCTAGCCTATATGCCACGTCACCGACTTTCCCGTTGATCATGAAAGGTCCGATGAAGCGCGGACTAAGCTTTCCACCTCCACCAAAACGTATGGTACCACGAGTCGGTGATATCCTCAGAAATGCATAACATGTATTGATTAACTTTTATATCCCAAGTCGTCCACATGCTGAAAACTAGTACCTAAAATACATTATACACGTGACTATTTATTGTTGATACTATTGTTCTCATGTTAGTTCTAGAGATGTTGCATGTAGAAGCATATAGTTTTCGTTCTTATTTTTGATCGAATTTGTTCCTATTTTCTAATGTTCGATTGAGGATTACTTTTGATATTCTCTTAATTAACTTAAAGGCTTTTAGTCATATGTCTTATCAATTTATTTGTTGATTATTGTGATTGACCAA
Source organism: Iris pallida (assembly GCA_029216955.1). NCBI lineage: Eukaryota > Viridiplantae > Streptophyta > Magnoliopsida > Asparagales > Iridaceae > Iris > Iris pallida. The sequence continues at coordinate 66,581 of JANAVB010020503.1, forward strand.
GATAGTGATATATACATTTACCCATAAATATTCATATTATCGATGATATGACCTCGAGGTTTTAGATAGTATATTATCATCGATATTGTAGCATAAGATGGGCTTGGCCATGTACTCATATCTCGAAAAGTAGGAGCGGGTCGTCACAAATTTTATGGTGGCCCATGCATGTCGATTAGTACTAACACGTGGTATTACTTAGGATAGTCATATTACTACAAGTCTGCGAATGAAAAAGGACCTAAGAATAAGACTAGAAAATAAGTGCTCAATTATATATAGGTTCCTAGGGTAAGATTTTAACTAAACATTGTTGGAATATGCCTTATCATTGTTCTTCCATTTAGGTGTTTTGATTTCCTACAGTTGCATTTAGTTTGAATTATGATTCATTATAAGTTAGTGAATCATTGATCCTATCTTTAATATGGTTGATACTAGATATACCACCCATGCCCAGACTACCCAAATGTAGTGCCCCGTCCCTACATCGTGTCCTGTTTTTGTCCACGAGGTGCGCAAGAAAGGAATTATCGCTACCGATTCAGTCGGAACCGATAGATCGGGATCGAGTGAATCGGTCGAACGGGAACGATTGAATTAAGTTCATATTCTCGTTATGGAAAGGCTTCTTCAAAATCAAATCTCATATTCAGCGGGTTGCGCCTCGAGTATAGACTCTGCGGTTAAGTTGAAAGAGACCTCTCGTTGCTCTACTTTTCATGTCATACTTACTCTTTAGCTTTGGTTTTCGTGAATGCATTTTCGTGAATATTTTCGATGGTTTTCATGGCTTGCGTTTTTGAACTTCGCATTCGTATCGAACTTCTTGTATGGCACAGTGTTCTAATCAGTTGCTTACGAGATTTCAGGTGATCGCGTAGGCGCCGTCTAGCGCAGCCAACCAGTCTCTCCCCTTAAGCAAAATCAAGGTGAATGACTGACCCTTCTTTCCCTTGACCTCCCTTACTTCTTAATACATCAGTAGAATCATTGCGAATGAAATATTAGATGCAAAGGCATGGACACATCTGCTTATTCTATAAAATTGCTATAAGCTTGCTATTCGATTCATGATATAGAACTTTGTTAAACAAAAGATACTCATTGATTAAATGTTGCCATAACAAGGCGGATATGATAAAATGGTTAAGTCTTAATATGGACCATGCTTGAGTAACTAAATTAGTCCTAGCACGGTCATAGACAACTTGTGCATAAGGAAAAGTTTTCTCGAATGGCATCCCAGGGCTACGAGGCCGATTCAGCCTAGGAGGAAATACGGTATAGCTGTGCTGGATAATAGCACGGGTTATGTGGGGACTTTCAGTGTGGCTCGCTACTTGCGTTGAAAGGGTCCCATCTAACAAAGCTATAAGTCCAGGATGGCTTACGGTGTCAGTGACCATTCACATATGAAATTGCACATGATATGCCAGTAAATGATAACAATTGACAGAGAAGAATATGGTAAGTCTCACATTATATGGCACGCACTTCCATGGATAAGTTCTAGCGCAATTTATATTTTGTCTATCATATGCTTGTCTGAAATTCATTAGGATGGCTACAAAATATCACAAATTAAGTCGTATAATTTGTTCAACCAAATGAGAGCCTAGAGTTTAATTTTCCATGCACTAGTACAAGTGTAATGTACTGATCCTCGCTCTCCATAGGTACCCCCAACCAATAAGGGCATACCACTTAACTCAAGGTGACATAGGTACTTTTGAAGTCTCGTCCTATATTGAAGGCTTGTTTTGAATCCTTTTAAAGACTCCACATTCAGTCCAGAAGAAAAGATATCCCGACTCCCCACGATAGCAGGTCTTTTCAATGTTTTGCTTGTAAATAGGGATGTAATGTATGGAACGACTATCTCATCAGTATTTATTTTGTAATCGAGTCATGTTGTAAGCCGTGCGACAATAATTGTAATGGAGTCATGTAAATTATGTTTTATTATCAATAAAAAGAAAAGTTCCTTCCATTTCAAATGTGTTGTTTAATTTTTTTGCATACTCTATTTGATGTTGTGTTTCGAATAGCCTTATGAATATACCTTGTGCGACCGCAACTTAGGTTCGCACGGCATCACGCCCGGGGGACGACTATCGATTCTTCAAAATTGGGACATGACATAATGGTATATAGATCATGGCTTTACATCCTTTGGCTTCTCGTCTAGAGTCTCAACCCTTTGACCTTGTGTCGATGAGATAAGTTGTTCCATACAGCGAGTCCATAATATTTTGAGACTAATGTTTGTTGTCTGTGTATTTTAGAAGTGGTAGAACCCGCGATCGAGCACGAACAAAGTGCTTCGAGTGGCTCGAGCAGCTCACGGTCGGACCTTCTAACGATGCCATCGAGAGGATGCTACACATGATGGATGCGCAGCAGAAACACTTTAAAAAACACACCGACAAGCAGGCGCAACAGGCCCAATTCGAAGCTCGCTTCGACGCACAATCTAAGATGCAACAAAAGCAACTTAATACTCAGCAACATATTGTCTAGACAATTATGGCCAATGGCACCTCTGTAACCGCACCTGCTGTCACCGAGCCTACCGCCCGATCCATTGAAGTCGCCCGTGCGTCAACCTATAACACCGAGAAGTTACAACTTTGAAGTGTCAGAGTTCAAGAAAGCATACCGCACTTCCTTCAACGGTACCGAAGGCCCTTCTATGGCAATCGAGTGGTTGGAAGAGCTGGAAGATTACTTTGACCTCCTTGACATTGAAGAATCGAAGGAAGTCGCCTGCGCACACTTCAACTACGTTTAAACGTGCACGACTGGTGGGCCATGCAAAAACGAGATATTCGACGTGACAACAACTTAGTATAGAGCTCTTGGACCACGTTCCGCAAAGCCTTCGAAGTCGAGTACCTTCCTTTAGCCATTCGTAAGGAGAAGGAGAACATTCATGCAGTTGAGGCAGAAGAACAAAATGGTGCAACACTACGTGGCAGAATTCAATAAATTGTCAAATTTACTGGTGCATTTCAATCTACAGAGGAGTCGCATGCGACGATTCGAATTGGGTTTACGTCCTCTATCGCTGCTCATGTGGCGGTGCCGTAGTACAAGACCACGAACGATGCTCTAAATCTTGCTCTCCACCTTGAGAGCCAGTGCCCTCCCGTTGCTGCCGACGTTGTGCACCATTCCAACCACAAACGTCCAAGCTATACGGGAGGCAACAATCACGCGTCAAAGTGTTCAAACAATGGGCTACAAAGGACATGACCCATTACCTCGTTGTACCAAGTGCAACCACCTCGGACACCATGCCCACAACTGCTCTGTCTTCGACGGGATGCTTCTTTTGTAGAAAAAAGGATCACCAATCTCGAGACTGCATGGCCCAAAGACATAATCATAATGCCCCCCTACAACAAAACCGTCAAGAAAACGGAGGACAGGTGCCCCGACCTGTAACCTTCGTAGCTCAAATAAATTTTTATTTATGTGCATGTATATATAAATATTATATATAGTATTATATTAAAGGTTGAATATTATTAGATAATTAAGGTGTAACACAAGTTTTAGACTTGTTTAGGTGCGGTTTATTGAGTATACTTTCAGCCTAGAAGAGTAGTGCTAGTGGTTGGTGTAGGTCACTCAAACCTATCAAAATTAGTTCCAATTGAGCTCAAATTCGATCCATACCTACCTAAGACATAGAAGACCCAAAATAAGACACTTTTGTACCCAAACCTTGTGCGTTTTCTGTTGTGAACAGTAGCACATGCACTGCATGTGCAATCGGCCCTATATGGGTGTTCTACTCTTTGGTTTGTTGTTTAAACCTACTCTCCACCTCTCCATCTCTCCTAATTTCAGCCACAAACTCCTCCTATTCACCTACAGCCACAATACCATTTTATCATTTTCTCATCATTTCCCCTCTCAACTCCCACACTTGGCCGAAATTTAGAATAGGACTGTGCTGAATTCAGCAGGGTTGCACATACTTCAACAACGTTTTGCACCACAAAAACAAAAGGTATGAGCCTCGAGCCCTTAACGAAAATTCTTCTCTCTCTCTCTCTCTCCTCTTCTCTCTCATTTTCATATTTTTACATAATGTTTCATGGAGTTTTGACCCCTCAAACCTCTGTCGCACGACGATGTGTCAAGAACAGTGTGCTGTCCACGAATTCTGTGCAAAGAATTGGGTGTGCACACCAAACCATTTAGTAAAACTTCTCCAAACCTTTTACGTCTTGTATCTCTTCGAATTAACTTCGATTTGATATATAATTTCCTATGTTTTCTTGTCGGCTACCCTTCCGTAGAGATGTTTTCCGAAGAAGTATCCCTGCTGAATCCGTTGGTGTCGTGCAGCTGTACAACGATCCCAAAACGGGTATGTAATTTATTTTTTCTCTTTCATGATTCCTAACTTAGGGTACCACTAGATATATTGATCCTTTAGGTAGAAACCATAATTAAAATATGGAAAACCAAAAAAGATGACGAATACGAGTTTTTAATTGTAGTTTCAGTTCTGTCCACTTCTTTTCATATGCCTATTTGCACATGTTATACTCACTTTTTGTGCACAAAACCTTCAGTAATATGTAACTATGTTACCCCCTAACTTATCCTATAAATATTTCAAGTTAGAAATGTGTTTAGGTAGGAAGAAACCTTTTATTTGGTCACATTTTACATAAATTCTAGAATAGCGACATGTTTTAGTGTGCGATCTTTTATGTGTAAAAAATTATTATTTCTGACGAAACATATACAATTAGGACCCTAACTTCACCCCCTAACATGCCAATTTTTATTTTGTACTAATTGTATGCTAAAATAGGGTGGAACCATGTTTTTGTCACAAAACACTAAATTATCGAACTGGAATTCAGTGCTAGAACGTGAAAAAGTCTAACATTTTATGTACAAATTTTTCTCTAACTTGTACGAAACATTTACCTCATGATTATCACCCAAAATTCAGCCTAGGGAATATATTATTATTTTTTAGATTCTAAAATAGGCATTCTAGACGGTTCATTTCAGCATGTACGTTGAGGTTAGAAAATATCAATTTCACCTTCGAACGTATGTCATGACATGTGTTAGATTATATTTTGTCTTTTACTCTTTATTAACATATTTTAACATGGTATAATGATGTATATTAGTTAGAAACCTATAGGAGAGTTCACATCAGGTTGATACATTCAAAATGGTAAGTTGTAGATGTTATCATTCACTAGAACACATGTAGACAACTTGACAAGTTGTAGGATGGAACGGAGCCAAACCTATCTATTTTTATGTCACATTTCATGTGTTAGAATGATTGGAATTAATATTAGTATGATTTATGATATTAGTTGCTTATTTGGCGATTTGAGATAACCATTATAGTGTCACGCCCATTTGACACTTGTTTTGGAATTGTTTATAGGAATATTAATTGCATTGTTAGGACTAGTTGTAGTAAGTGTTACACTAATATCACATGTTTAATATTAGGATAGATGCCGATCTTATATTATATATATCGGCCTTGGACACCGATGCAGACTCTGAATTATTTTCAAGCTCAGGAGCAAAGGCAAGTACATTCACTGATTGTTTTCAGTATATGATTGTTTATATAATACATGTTTTAGTAATATTTATTTGATTCTTGGCACGTATGTTACACGGATTGATAATGCATGGATTCCTAATCATGAGATATTGTATTTCATGTTATTGTTGTACCATGATCATTATGCTTGTGTTTAGTCCATGCATTGTGATTTACGTCTTGCAATGTATCATGATTTGGATCTTTGTATTAGTTGGGGAAGGGGAAATACTAGTTAATATGTGAACAATACCTTTAGATTCATGTGGTAGATTCCTGTGGATAGCTAATCGTACACTCACATATGAATAGCCGGACCTGATACTCCCTACTGCACCTAAGCCGGTCACATATCAAGTAGTATTTTAAAATACATAGAAATAATAGGCATTTACCATGTTATCTTGATTTCCTATTTCCCTGTTTACTATCATGATTCTAGTTGTACTTTTACTAAACATGTCATATGTGATTCTCAGTTGTCTTCTTTTATCATTGTTTACATTTACTAAATTCATGTTTTATAGTCTCTCTCATTTACCTGGAACTGCTTTCATTGATTGTACTTTGCTACAATCCTGACTGGATATTAATGTTTTAGGAGTTAAACTTGAGGATTGGAGTCCCACTTATTACGGGACCCAAGAGGGTTTAGCGGAGTCCGGTCTTGCCTTTTCGGAGGCCCAGACGGAGGTTGCTACTGAGGTTCCAGATGACACCGCATAGTATTATTGACTAGATTTTTGTTATCAAATTTGTCTCCGATAAATTTATATTTCACATGTATATATTTTCTTCTGGTTTAGACTTATATTTTAGACTTGTGACTCCATGTCATTCTGGAACATTTATTTGTTATTATCTTTATCTACCTTTAGTGTCTGTGATTGAGATCTATTATTACATTTAACTGCTCATTTATATTGCTTGAGTTGTTGGATGTTAATCTAGACAATAATCTACCGCCGAATCTGCGACGTAGGCTGGACGTACCTACGACTCATGTCCAAATCTTTCGAGTGCCGATCGTGAAACGACCTCCTCAAGCGCACAATCCAATGGCCAAGAGCGGTATCATAATGCCAGGGAGAGTCTACGCCATGACACGGGATAAAGCATTTGCATCGGACACATTCAACAGGTATACTGCTTTCAATAACAAACATGTTCGTGTATGTTTGATTCACGTGCTACGCTAGTTTCATATCGGCAGACTTCGCCGTCGAGCAAAAACTTCCCGTGACACCGTTAGGCTTAATCTTGGCATTAACATACATCGGACACATACTACTTGTAAACTTAGCCTACAGAAGCAGAATCATCTGTATAAGAGGTAAAAAGTCTTCTTGATGCGATAGTTCTAAACATTAAGGACTACGACATCATTTTGGAAAGGATTGGCCGGCCCTACAACGCCAACCATCAACTGTACAGGAAAGAAGGTCACCTTTTGTATACCTGAAATGACGAAGGCTGGTCTTGTGGTAAAGTATCTTGACCTGTATGATGATTCGGTAATATCTGCTCGAAGGATGCTACATTCCGGATGTGAAAGCTATTTGGCGTCCATTCGAGACATGCGACAGGATGGTGCAAACGCGGGTCAGACCGACGTTGTGGTAGAATTCCTAGACATGTTTTCGAACGAGTTGCCCACTATGCTACCTGATCGAGAGATCGAGTTCAGCATCGACACATTCTCCGATACCCGACCTAGCATTTCACTATGGGGAGCGCCTGTAACGCCCCAGTCCCAAAATAAGTAGGACTAAGTACGTAGACATGCCAGCCGTACTTATACGAAGAATACACCAATATATGGTAACCCCGTATTGGTACATAAGCTGTAATAATAGTACATGATAAGCCACAATAATATAACTAAATCTCATCCACATCTCAACAGAGAATATAATAAGTCCACTAAATAAGATAAATGATGATATCAAAATATAGCCGGGTAGACATTCCCACCCAAACAGCTATGGAAAAATAGTCTCAACTAAATGGAGTCCAACCTCCTCAAACAGCAAGAAAGATGATAAAAAGATGTCCAATACATGGTCTCAGATAGTAAAAAATAAAACTAAGTATGAGCGGGAGATGTCTCGTCACCGATGTATGATGGATCTAATACGGCACCGTACTCCTCTGGATAGTCCTGCTCGTCTTATCCTGGAGAGATCACCAGGTCCTCAGAGGGACATAACAAGATACAGAAAACATGCCAAGTAACTGAATGTGAAAAGAAAATATGCAACTATGACTCTACAGGATCTCCTAACCGTCTATGTGAGATGCAGTTTTAGGACAACGTTCTACGCAGGGGCTGTAGGATCAGCAGAGTAATAAGAGTGGCAGTAAGTAGCGCTCATCCGAGTCGCTATCGGCCAGGACAGAAAGTAGTACTCTTAAGAGTCACTCTCGGCCCCAAAAGTGTATAAAAAAATAAATGTAGCCCCTACGCTAGTAGCTGTCCCCTCCCCCCAACTGCTCCTGTCCAAGATGTATCCACAGCCTATCCAGTTGGCAACTGCTACGGCTTCTAACTCGACACACTAGTAGCAGTTACCTCCTAACCGTCGCACGTCCCGTACGTATCGATGGCCAATCGAGTACGCAGGTCCGTGTCCTATATAACTCATTCATCACGTGATACACATGTGTTAAGGCCAAGGGGATATGAAAATACCCCACATACTCATAGGGTAGTCAACTAACACAAGGTCGACATGCAAATATAAATAAATAAATGACTAAATGTAGCCGCTTGCACCCAAGTGTGACTTGGACGCCTAATAGAAACAAAATGACAAATAAGAGAAAGAAATATGCATAATAAAATATACTAAAAATAAATGAGCACAATCAGAATCTATGGCAAGTTATACTTGCCTGCGGTACGAGAAGGGCAATCCAAGAGTAGCAAGTGTCAGCACCAAAACTCACAAATCACATGACTCCAAACGCTGAAACAAACATCAAAAATGATCTTGGTGAATAAGATATACCATGGAAATGCCTGTCCAAAAGTTCAATTCTGGAACATGGGCAAAATCGTAATTTCGGGTCAAAACGATGTCCGCCGTTGGACCCGCTTTGCACCGAAACGCCTGCCAAAGTCTATGGTCTCTAAAGTCATCAAACTACATGTGTACGGATTCAGTTAGAGGAGAGGAACTCAACGGTATGTCCAGTTTTGGATTCCGATGAGCCGTGTACAAATTCGCCCGTTTGAGTGGGTCACAGGCCCGCCAAAAAAGGGGTTCCGATTCGACCTTCTCAGAATCGAACCAAACTTGGCACACA
>JANAVB010020504.1:0-48608 GCA_029216955.1 Iris pallida
AGATTTTGTGGATTTTTTTTAGAATTTCCTGGAATTACTTTGATAATAAAATATAGGAAAAACCTATTTTCTAGGACTTCTGGAATTTATTGTGCTAGCCTAAGAGCAAATATTGACCCCAAATATTTTTCTAGGGTTCATTATGCTATTTTATATTTTCTAGATTTTTTTCCATAATTTTTGGCAATATTTAAGTTTATTTATTAAGGTTTATATATTATTTTTAATGGCTTCCAATATTTATTATGAGGCCATTTAGGACTAATATGAGGTAAACATTTTTATTTATATTCTAGAAGGTTAAATATATTTTCTGTATTTTCTATAATTTTTTTAGCAATTTTTAGGATTTAATTTGGATTTATTTGGCATTGGAATGATTTTTTAAATCATTACTGGAAATTATTTACCCAGTCAACTGTCCTGTCAGCACTGCCAGGCCCACCTGTCAGCCGCTGGGCCGAACGGGGCGGGCCTAGCTGTCAGCTGCGTCAGCAGCTGACTGTGCACGGCTCAAGCTGACTCAAATACGGCTGAGTCCCAAGCAGCATCGAAATCTGGCCGTCCGCTTAAGAGCGGGGCCGACGAGTTGCTGACACGTGGCATGGAGCCACGTCTTCGAACCGCCTCTGAGCCGGCTTCCCTTTATATAATATATATAATATATATATATATATATATATATTATATATATATATATATAACGTTTGTGCTCAGAAACCCTAGATTATAGTTTGGCCGACTTTTGGAGTTTGATCCCGGTGATTCCCCGACTTCCCGAGGCGATTGCCCTCAATTTTGACTCTCCTTTTTGTGTACTATTTTTTTTCTGATTCGTATCAAGGTAAACTTTCTGAATATATAATTTATTTTTGAATATATTATTCCTAAATTTCTGGAGAATTCGTAGAGTATCGGTTGTCGGAAACTTGACACATTTTGGTGTTTTCGAGATTTCGGTAGGACCGGAAATCGAAATCATGAACCGTTTGAAGTTTCGGAAAGCTAACACAGAGCTTTACGACATATAATTTTTCCAAAAATTATTTCGTTCATCTAGTATTTTAGTTATTCTGTTGAACTCAGAATTGATTGGTTGATCACCGTTTTGGTCACGATTAGCCATAACGGCGATACCTTTTGACCAAAGCGTGATTTTGCGGCATGGTTGATTCTAGTGCACTCATGGCGCTGAAATCTACCAAGTTGCACTTTCAAAATTTAGAGTTCATGATGTTTGACTAGATAGTCAATGGCACGTCTCGATTTGCGTGCCATGGTTTCCAAAATTGGAAACATAAATTTTTGTGGCCAAAACTTCCTTGTTTAGATGATATTTTAGATTATTATTGGTTAAATTATGTTTTAAGTAATTTATTTCAGAATTAACTATTAATAGATTCAATTAGCTACTTATTTTATGAATTTATAACTAGAACCTTAAAATTGATTTATGGTTTTCGTGCATGGTTCGTGGTACGATGTATGTTATAGATTGACCGCTTCTAGATCAGCGTTCCTCGCATCCTTAACTTGTGACTATGGTTTGTGCAAGGATTCAGGGAAGTACATTATTGCATTTGTGTTTTAGTTCATTATAACGTTTACTCTATAGTTTCCTTGTTTGATATGCCGTTGAGACATTGCTTAATATTTCGTTGAGACACGATTGTGACACCGTAGTTATTGTATCCTTCTTAGTGTATCATTGTCCGTTATTGATTTTTAGAGAGTCGAGAGGGGGAAATACTCAGTAAGTACGTGAACAAACCTAACTATTTTGATTGTGGATAGCTAAGTCATACACCCCACGTATGAGTTAGCCGTACCCTATTATTGTGGATAGCCATCGTATGATGTGCCGTATTAGCCCAGTCGTTCACGTATTAAAAGGTATTTCACACACATAGTTGTTTCCACTGTTCCTTTATCTAGTTCCCGTCCTGCTAGATCATATCTTACTTGTTTATATCTTGCTAGTTCATATCCTGCTAGTTCGTCTCTTGCTAGTTGTCTATATGCTCTTTGCCATTATTGTTTCTCATTGTTCTAACTTTTGTGCTAACAACATTAAATGCAATATGGTTGTACTCTGTTCTTTTCCTGACTGGATCGTTGTTATAGGTGAGGTTGACGTGGCTACTCTTGCGCTATGGACCATATGAGGGGGAGATAGAGACTCGAAGGCTAAACCATAGAAAACTAGTTAGTTGCGTGGTAGTTTTCTATAAATGTAAAAGCTTACATTCTTCTTCAAATGTAAAACTTCTATATTTTGTAAAGTTGATTTAGTTGTTGTGAATGAGAGAGTTAGTATTTATGAGCACTTTATTTATTGCGTGCTAGACAGCGTACTACCGCCGATACCGTGGCGTAGGCTGGACTTGGACACGCACTCGTATCCCAAAAAGCGGGTGCGGATCGTGACAAGTTTTTATGGTGGCCCATGCAGGTCGTTTTTGCAAAAGATTGTGAACTCGTGATAGTACTTAAGTTAGTCGTACTATTGCGAGCCTGCGACTAGAAAAATGCTTATTCACAACTAGGACTAATTTAATTTTAGAGAATGACTAGGACTAGGAGTCCCTTATTCAATTTGACCCTTGGGTAGTTAAGGTTGCTAATTAGGCCATGTGATTTAGCCAATAATTTATTGAATTCTAAACCCTATTAGATATTTGATACGATGTTAGGATCAAAGGTGGGTAGACTATTCGCTTAGTAAGTGAGGCCTTCATAGAATTCAATTCCTAATTTTGATCATTTGTGCCATTTTATCTTCTACCTTCTCTAAACCTCGTTTTATTTTCAAAACTATTTTGCGATCATTTTATTTTCAATTCCTAATCTTGGTTCAATTATCTATACATTAATTTAAGTCGTCTTCGTTCATTTTGTGATTGTTTTGTTTTTAAAACTGATACTTTTATTCAAGGACAGATGCTTACATTTTTATCATGATCGACTTGTTTGAATTTATAGAAGTTTCTTTGAAATTCTTATGGATATAGTTGAAATTTTTTTGACGACTTTCAATGGTAAGGCAGACGCGCACTGTCCCTTTTTATTTGAATTATTGATACTGCGGACACTGCAGTCAGCAGTGCACTGCGTGGCATGACCCCTAAGTTGAAATAATTTCAAGTAAGCGTAGGTTGTCAAATATTACTAAAATTATATCCTAGTTGCATTATTTGATCCTTTGATTTATTGTGTCAACATTGGATAGAGTTGATAGAGTGTTCGATACCATATTATATTTGAGCCATGATACTAAGGTTTACTACAGCCAGATGTACTCTGGCGGGGCATAAATTTTCAAAAAAGTGACTTCATGTATACATATGGTTTTTGAATATTATAGAGACTACATCCTTCCGACATATGACTATTGATTTATTTCTTATTCTTTTCCTTTATTTTTTAAACATTTTTATCTTATCCTTCTATTTTTGGAATATTATTTGGCTCCTAGCAATCTTTAAAACCTATTTGATTTTCTTCTGCTGGATTTCTAATCTTATCTAGATGTTGATTCTTAATCGTATCCTTTGAAATTTCGAGGATAAAATTTTTCTAAGATGGGTAGATTTGTAAGCCCACTTCTCAATTTTTTTAACTTGATTATGATCTACCATATGGCCATTTAGGATTATTTTTGGGACCCAATATTTTATTTAGGTTCTAGAACCTCAAAAACTATTTTCTAAATTTTCTGGATTTTTTTGGTATTTTTTGGAATTACTTTGATAATAAAATATAGGAAAAACATATTTTCTAGGACTTCTGGAATTTATTGTGCTAGCCTAAGAGCAAATATTGACCCCAAATATTTTTCTAGGGTTCATTATGCTATTTTTATATTTTCTAGAATTTTTCCATAATTTTTGGTAATATTTAAGTATTTATTTATTAAGGTTTATATATTATTAAAGGCTTCCAAATATTATGAGGCCATTTGAGACTAATATGAGGTAAAACATTTTTATTTACATTCTAGAAGATTAAATATATTTTCTGTAATTTTCTACAATTTTTTTAGAAATTTTTAGGATTTAATTTGGATTTATTTGGCTTTGGAATGATTTTTAAATCATTACTGGAAATTATTTACCCAGTCAACTACCCTGTCAGTACTGCCAGGCCCACTTGTCAACCGCTGGACCGAGCGGTGCGGGCCTAGCTATCAGCTGCATAAGCAGCTGACTGTGCACGGCTCAAGCCGACTCAAATACGGCTGAGTCCCGAGCAGCATCGAAATCTGGTCGTCCGCTTAAGAGCGGGGCGACGAGATGCTGACACGTAGCATGGAGCCACGGCTTCGAACCGCCTCTGAGCCGGCTTTCCCCTTTATATATATATATATATATATATATATATATATATATATATATATATATATATATATATATCGTTTGACATCAGAAACCCGAGATTATAGTTTGGCCGACTTTGGAGTTTGATCCCGGTGATTCCCCGACTTCCCGAGGCGATTGCCGTCAACTCCGACCTTTTTGTGTGCTATTTTTTTGGGATTCGTATCGAGGTAAACTTTCTGAATATGTAATTTATTTTTGTATATATTATTCCTAAATTTCTCGAAAATTCGTAGAGTGTCGGTTGTCCAAAACTTGACACGTTTCGGTGTTTTCAAGATTTCGGGAGGACCGGAAATCAAAATCATGAACCGTTTCAAGTTTTCGAAAGCTAACACAGAGCTCTATGACATATATTTTTCCAAGAAATTATTTCGTTCATCTAGTATTTTAATTATTCTGTTGAACTCAGAATTGATCGATTGTTCACCGTTTTGGTCACGATTAGCCATAACGGCGATATCTTTTGACCAAAGCATAATTTTGCGGCAAGGTTGATTCCAGCGCACTTGTGGCACTGAAATCTACCAAGGTGCACTTTCAAAATCTAGAGTTCATATTTGACTAGATAGTCAATGACACGTCTTGATTTGTGTGCCATGGTTTCAAAATTGGAAACATGAATTTTTGTGGCCAAAACTTCCTAGTTTAGATGATTTTAGATTATTATAGGTTAAATTAGGTTTTAAGTAATTTATTTCAGAATTAACTATTAATAGATTAGTAACCCAATTAGCTACTTATTTCATGAATTTAGAACTAGAACCTTAGAATTGATTTGTGGTTTTCGTGCATGGTTCGTGGTACGATGTATGTTATAGATTGACAGCTTCTAGATCGACGTTCCTCGCATCCTCGACTTGTGACTACGGTTTGTGCAAGGATTTAGGCAAGTACAGTATTACATTTATGTTTTAGTTCATTATAACGTTTACTCTATAGTTTCCTTGTTTGATATCCTGGTGAGACATTGCTTGATATTTCGTTGAGACACGATTATGACACCGTAGTTATTATATCCTTCTTAGTGTATCATTGACCGTTATTGATTTTTAGAGAGTCGGGAGGGGAAATACTCAGTAAGTACGTGAACAAACCCAACTTTTGATTGTGGATAGCTAAGTCATACACCCCACGTATGAGTTAGCCGTACCCTATTATTGTGGATAGCCATCGTATGATGTACCGTATTAGCCCAGCCGTTCACGTATTAAAAGGTATTTCACACACACATAGTTGTTTTCATTGTTCCTTTATCTAGTTCCTATCCTACTAGATCATATCTTACTAGTTTATATCTTGCTAGTTCATATCCTGCTAGTTCATCTCTTGCTAGTTGTCTATATGCTCTTTGCCATTATTGTTTCTCATTGTTCTAACTTATTTTGTGCTAACAACATTAAATACAATATGGTTGTACTCTGCTCCTTTTTGACTGGATCAATGTTATAGGTGAGGTTGACGGGCCAACTCTTGCGCTATTGACCATACGAGGGGGAGATAGAGACTCGAAGGCTAAACCATTGAAGACTAGTTAGTTGTGTTGTAGTTTTCTATAAATGTAAAAGCTTACATTCTTCTTCAAATGTAAAACTTCTATATTTTGTAAAGTTGATTTAGTTATTGTGAATGATCAGTTAGTATTCATGAGCACTTAGTTTATTGTGGGCTAGACAGCATACTACCGTTGATACCGCGACGTAGGCTGGACTTGGACACACACTCGTATCGTAAAAAGCGGGTGTGGGTCGTGAAAGCGCCACTGAGCACGCATCTTGAGCCACGCAACCTAGGACGCGTGCACCTGGCCACACCACTGGGTGCGCAACCTGGGCCGTGCACCCTGGGCCGTATGCACCTGGCCGCGCAACCTGGGCCGCTCAACCGGCTGTGCAAGTGGCTTGCGTAACAAGCGCAACTTAAGCTCGCTATGCGTCTAGCGACGATGCTGACGTGCTAAGTACAAAGTGTGCTAACAAAATGCCATATTACGCCTCATGAGTCCGAGTTCGTGTCCGAGTCCGAGTCTGAGTCCGAGTCGTTAAGCCCCTACGGGGCTTAGCTCTAATGGAAATAAGTTTCCCGAGAGCAAAAAGCATGAATGCTTCATTGTTGATTTAGCCTTTTTCCATTAGAAAAATATCCCCACATGGCACACCCGTGTGTACCTTCACACCACATGTGCATCTCTAAAAGAGCATAGCTAATATATAGAGATACAACTCCTTTGGCCTAGCCGATGTGGGACTAAAGTTTCCAACACAAAAGGCCAAAACCCAACAATCTCCCACGTATCTCTATATATGGGTATAAGTGTTCCCCTACAGTAACTATCCATCATGCATTAGGAGAGATGTCGCTGACGACTTTAATCTTCCCGCATGGGTCAAATAACAGACTATAATACAAGAATGGACTAAGCCTTGAATTCTGCACCATAGCTGAAATTCTTTCCACTCACATAATATAGTTACATGTGCTTCTGGCTACACATTAAAGGCCCTGTGCCAGCCTGATTTCAGTGTATAATTTTGGGCATCTACAAGTTTACCCTCAAAAGACGGCCTGATATCTCTTGGTCTATACACTATAGGTGAGTTCATTTTTAAAGAGACACGACATGAATCGCTTTGCGCTTCTCTTGCGGTGCTACGCCACTATGATATGGCTTAAAGCCGAGGCCTTACCCCGTAACGGGAACCTCTTCGTAGTGTCATACTACTATAGCATGAGGTCACTGCCTCTTTGTAGTGCCAAACTACCCAGAATGAAGCCTTAGGCTCCCTTGCGGTGTTACGCCGCAACGACATGGCTTACAAGGCCGAGGCTTTATCCCTAATCGGGTACCTCATCGTGGTGTCGTGCCACTGTAAAATGAGGAACTCCTCCTGTTTGTAGTGCTGACTACACCCCTCTTTATTTTAACGTACATCATTAGGCTAACTGCCTATTTGTGGTGCTACGCCGCTGTGACTTGGCTTATACAGCCGAGGCATTACCCCTTTCGGGAACCTCATGGTGGAGTCACCCCACAGTAGCATGGAATTTCACATATTGTAGTGCTGCACTACCGTGCTTCCTATAAAGCACACCAGACATTCACTCTGCCTGAGAACTCATTAAGGCTTTTAAGCCGACCTTCCCACAGGATCCGTTTTCTGCAGAAAACAACAGTGGTTGTAGGTCCGTAACCTCTCCATGCCCAATAGGACATGTACCCACCATTCCTGATATTCTTCTGATTAATGGTCCTTTCTTGAACCAAAAGCTAGATGCCTAGTAGATTTCTCTTTGAACTAATAACATAAAACTTTATGGTAGGATTATAATAATAAAATATCAGAATGCCTTCAAGCCTATTTTACAAGCTGTGTCATCGACCAGCTGGCGCTTGAGGCCCTTGGTGAACGGATCCGCCAGGTTTTTCTGACTTCGAACATCAATCACTGCAATTATACCTCTCTTGATAAGATCGTGTATTGCCATGTGCTTCAACCGCGCAGTACTCTTCTTCCCGTTGAAGAGGTCATTTGATGCCACCGCCACAGTCGCCTGGTTGTCACAGTATATAGGTATCGTCGGTATTTGTGCCCCAACTATTGGAAGATCATACATGAGCTTCCGAAGCCATTCTGCTTCCTCCGCTGCGGTATCAAGTGCAAAGAACTCAGATTCCATGGATGACCACGAGAGCATAGTCTGCTTCTTCGATTTCCATGATATAGCAGCTCCACCCATTATAAAAATGTATCAACCTGTGGACCTCTCGCTATTCTCTGAGCACCAGCTGGCATCACTAAAGCCTTTCACTACCAGCGGATCTCCGTTGTAGCGCAGTGCATATGTTTGAGTCTTTTTGAGATATCTCATAACCCGTTTCACAGCTTTCCAGTGCTCAATACCTGGGTTGCTCGTGAAATGACTCAGCATTTCTACGACAAAAGCTATGTCAGGCCTTGTGGTAGTAGTAGCATACATCAAACTCTCGATTACGCTTGCATACTCCAGCTGCCTAACGCTTTTCCCTGAATTATGCTTCAGCTTTAGATCACACCTGTACGGCGTATCAATCCCTGGAAGATCCTGATACCCGTAACGAGTGATCATCTTCTCAACATAATGAGACTGTGACAACGCTAGTCCAGTGTCTGTCCGGATGATCTTGATCCCTAAGATCACATCAGCTTCTCCCAAGTCCATCATACAGAACTTGCTCAAGATAAACTTTTTGTCTCCGTGACACAACCCATATCCGTACCTAGGATCAGCATGTCGTCCACGTACAGACAAACGATCACACCTCTTCCATCAGCAAACTTCGTGTAAACACACTTGTCCGTCTCGCTGACCATGTAGCCATTTGACCTTATAACCTTGTCAAATTTCTCATGCCACATCTGGGGAGCCTGTTTAAGTTCGTACAAGGATTTCACCAACTTGCAGACTTTGTCTTCAAGACCCTTGACGACAAATCCCTCTGGC
Organism: Iris pallida; assembly: GCA_029216955.1. Lineage (NCBI taxonomy): Eukaryota > Viridiplantae > Streptophyta > Magnoliopsida > Asparagales > Iridaceae > Iris > Iris pallida. Next base: position 8,859 of record JANAVB010020504.1, read on the forward strand.
TAATGCATGTAAATATCTTCGATCAGCTCGCCATTTAGGAAAGCGTTTTCACATCCATCTGATGTATCACCATCTTATGTATTGCTGCGAGAACAATCAACATTCTGATGGTGGTCATCCGGGCTACTGGAGCATACGTGTCAAAGTAGTCAATTCCCTGCTTCCGAGAAAACCCCTTGGCTACCAACCTAGCCTTGAACTTGTCAATAGTTCCGTCTGCTTTCATCTTCTTCTTGAAGATCCATTTGCATCCGATGGGTTTCGCTCCTTCAGGAAGATCAACCAAACCCAAGTGTTATTTGAGGTGATGGAATCAATTTCATTATCAATCGCCTCCTTCCAGAAAATCCCGTCTCTGGTCTTCATTACCTCATCATAGGAAAGCGGATCTGCTTCCACATGATAGATGACAAAGTCATTTCCGAAGTCCTTCGGTCTCCTCACACGCTTAGCTGACGGCTTAGCTAGTTCTGGTTCAATCGTTGTTTCAACAGCATCTTCTTGGACTACTTCTTCATTGAAAACTTCAGTTTCTTGCACACTTTTATTGTTCTCCGAAATATCTGCAAGAATATATTCTTGTGCCTTGCAAATTTGTCTTCAAAATATTCTGCGTCGCGAGATTCGATGATATGATTTGACTCAATATCAAGAAATCTCTGAGCATCACTCTTCTCGACATACCCCAAGAAGATCGTCTTAGTAGTCATTGTCCCAAGCTTATGAATCTTCAGATCTGGAAGCTAGATATATGCCAGACACCTTCACACTCGAATGACATTCAAGTTAGGTCTGACCTTAAACCAGAGTTCATGAGGAGTAATGTCTCAAGTTGAATGAGGCACTCTATTTAGAATAAAAGTGGCCGTCAATACAAGCTTCTCCCTAGTAGCACTTTGGAAGACCCGCAGTCAACAACATTGAGTTAATCGTTCTGTTAACGTTCTGTTCTTCCTCTCTGCTACTCCATTTGATTGAGGAGAGTACGAAGCCATAGTCTCATTGACAATTCTATGTTCTTTGTAGAACGATACGGAATTCATGAGACCTATACTCTCTACCTCGATCACTTCTTATTCTCTTGAGTTGTTGTCCAATCTGCTGCTCAACTTCGGCCCTGAACTCCTTGAACTTCTCGAATGCTTCTTCTTTCGCCTTTAGCAAGTAGACGAACACATACTTTGAGAAGTCATCGATAAAATTTATGAAATACTTTATCCCGACCTTTGTAGAGAATTGTTTAAAGTCACAGGTATCGGAGTGTACCAACTCTAGAAGATCTGTACTTCGATAAACCCTAGGAAAGGGTTTCCTTGTGATCTTCGTTTGAGCACAAACTTCACATTTCTCTACCTTACCCCCACACTTGGAGATAAGTCCTAGACTAGACATTTTGTTTATTCGTTTACAATGAACATGTCCTAGCCTATTATGCTACAACTCAAGAGTATAAGAAGAAGGAATGATTGCATTAATTACATTGGACTGATCTACAAGCTGAATTTTGAACATTCCTTCGGTATATAAAGCTTCCTCGAAATATGTTCCCTTAATAGACATCACAATCTGGCCAGCATTAATGTCCATCCTGAGGCCAGCATTGCAGAGTAGGTCTCCCGAGATCAGGTTCTTTGCGATAGCAGGTATATGCTTCACACCTTGAAGCGTCAGCGACTTCCCCGAAGTCAGCTTCAAAACTACTGTCCCGATTTCGAGCACTTCAGCTTGTGCCTGGTTCGCCACAACCACCACTTCAGAAGTAGGTGTGTAGGTGGTGAACCACTCTTTGCTGGAATAGACATGGCAAATGGTGCCAGTGTCTACCCACCAGTCAGAATTAGCCCCAACTGCAGTGACCTGCGCAATTATAGCAGCAACATCAGTGATCATAGATACCTTGCAAGGCTCTCCTTGCTCTGATTGCTTGGTCTTTGTTTTGCATTCACTTTTGAAGTGGCCCTTCTTGCCATACTTGAAATAAGGCATTTGAGACTTAGCCTTCTTTTGTTTGAAGGAAGTACCCTTCACATTCAAATTATTAGGGTCCTTCTTTTTCCTATGGGAAGCAGCATGCTTTCCCCTTGGTTCCTTGGTATGAACCAAATTGGCGTTAGCCAATTGCTTGGACATTGCATCTACTTTCTGTTCAGCCCGCATCTTGACCTCAACATAGACTTCCTGTAGGAGATCTTCGAGAGAAATCTCCAATTTCTTCCTATGCATGTTTGCATAGAACTTGCTCCAACCAGCAGGGAGCTTAGAGGCGATCCCACCAACCACAAACTTGTCGGTAAGGGGCATCGCCTCATCCTCCAACTTCTGTCGTACCTTCAGGAACTCCGTCACCTGCGACATCATTGGCTTTTCGTCTTCAAAGAACCACTTATGATATTTCTCAACAAGAAATATCTTGTTCCGGTTCTTATCATCTTCGTACAGTTTCTCTAGAGATTTCCAAATCTCTCTAGCAGTAGTCTTCTTTGAATAAGATTCGGCAAGGGAATCTTCCATAGCATTTAAGATCATAAGCCTACAAATACCATTGTCCCTTCTTCACTTGGCCTGGTTCTTAGTAGCCTCAGAGATTGCAGCTACAGATCCAGTTTCTGGAATAGTAGGTTCCTCCTCAATCAGCACGTGATCAACATCAGAGAACTGAATATTGAGGAAAACCTTTATTTTCCAGATTTGATAGTGTTCACCATCAAATTGCTCTAACTTAGAAAAGTTAGGATTGACGAGTGAAGCACGAAAGTTTTCCATCGTAGCAATATAGCTTTGAGATTGTTAGTGCTGGGGCACAATTTTCAATAAAAAAACTGAGAAAATAAAATAATTATAAAAATAACGTTTCAATGCAACACTTAAAAGAAGGTGCACAACAGAGATCCTAGGAGGATTCTGGATTACGAGAATCTAAAAAGATTTCATAATCAGTAGCAAACGATAGTAGCACTTCTAAACAGAAGGGATGGATCGATATACAAACAGCAGCAGCAAAGATGACAAGCGATAGATGGATAATGGCCTGCTGGGGTGAATGATCACTGTTGCTCAAAGCTATATTCATCCCACACGAATAGCTTCCAGGAACCAACAAGTTCGTCGGAGAACTTTGGAACACTCCTGCTCTTTTGACTTCTCGGATGGTGCACAGACTCCCGTACAAAAGCAACGCTACTGCAACGTTTCTCTGCTCTCTCACAGCTTCTGTTTACTTGTGTTAACAAATACTTGTAAACTCTTGCAACTTTCTATATTAGCCTCTATACTCATCCCTGTGAGAGAGAAAAAACCTTTTATAGGCTTGAGTTGCAACTGCCCGGTTAACATAATATTTGGGACGTGGTAAAAACCACTCCGAACGTGCAGTAATCGCTCAGATCATGCACATGCACGATCTGATGTAAGTTGCGTACCTCATGCACCCCGCGCGCCTTGCATATCGCGCGCACTGAGCCACTCGTGCCACCTGCGAGCCCTGCGCAACCCGTGCAACTGAGCGCGCAACTGGGCGCACACCTGGGCGCGCCACTGGGCGCGTATCCTGAGCCGAGCAACCGGCTCTCGCAACGAGCGCAACTTAAGCGCACTATACTGACGTGCTAAGTGCAAAGTGCGCCAACAAAATGCCACATTACGCCTCATGAGCCCATGAGTCCGAGTCCGTGTCCGAGTCCGAGTCGCTAAGCCCCTACGGAGCTTAGCTCCAATGGAAATAAATTTCCCAAGAGCAAAAAGCATGAATGCTTCATTATTGATTTAGCCTTTTTCCATTAGAAAAATACCCCCACATGGCACACCCATGTGCACCTTCACACCACATGTGCATCTCCAAAAGAGCGTAGCTAATATATAGAGATACAACTCCTTTGGCCTAGCCGATGTGGGACTAAAGTTTCCAATACAAAAGGCCAAAACCCAACAATGAGCTCCTTCATTGGCTCTTCTTAAATGTGTAAGAGAGAGAGAGAGAGAAAGAAATATAAGATTAAGAGAGAGAGAGAGAGAGAGAGAGAGAGAGAGAGGGAGAGAAAAAAGATTTGAACTCTCTTATACAACTCTTCCAGATCATTCACAAACGTTGGATCGATATCCAACAGTTGAAAATGACATGTACAAGCTTGGGTTCCACTCATAGTAGTACAAGAAATATATCGATGATATACCAGCAATATACTGCAAAAAAGGTAATTTTGTCTCATGACCCGCTTCTACTTTTATTGTAGAAATGGGTACATGCAAGTCCAGCCTATGTTGCGTTATCGGTAGAAGTACGATGTCTAGACCTCAAGGTTATATTATAATTAATATCAATGTAATCAGTAAGGCATATCACTAGTTTGATCAATCATAATAGTTAACAAATAAATGATATAATTAAAAGTCTCCAAACTTAATCATTTTTAAAGAATCCCAACAAAAGTCTCAAACAAACAATAGTATAGAAACTACGGGAACAAACCCGATCATGTAACTAACTAAAATATTAAAGCTTTTTAAACTAAAATCATCAACTAAGAATTTAAGATTCATCAATGTTTGTCATGTCTTTATGGGAATTATAGTGTGTGGGATAGTCCTCCTCATCATCTAAAATTGTCTAAGTACAAGTAATATAGTATGTCTACACATCAAGATATAACATCAACACTAACATGAAAAATAAGTAAAAGGGACATTTTAAAAAATGTTATCATGGCTATAGCAATAAGAAAATATGGCATAAACAAGTACAGTAACAATAATGGTACAACAAGGAAATCTAGGATGCAATAATCCTATCAAGAATAATAATTCGTGATTAGTGTATTTAGAATACCAATTTTTCGCATGTGGATGGGACAACGAACCGACAACCAATGCTTGATGTGCACGACTATTAGTGAATGAGGTATTAAGTTACCAAGGTTGAATGAGATTTGGAAGAACCACATGCATACTACTGATATTCTCCCACCCCACACTCAATAATAAATATGATCTATAACATTATAAATATTAACATTGAGAAACAATAATGGTGATATCATTATTCTAAATAACCCAATTGTACAAAAAATATAAAATATGAATCAAGATCTAAGACAATGAAGACATTGATAATAATATATAAAATAAAGGCAACGATAAAGTAATGTTGTACTTGCCTTAGCATGGTGCAACTTGGACAATTGATTAAGTATCCAAGCACTTCCCTATTAACCCAAAATCAAGAGAATCTAACATCCTAATAATGTTTATTATTAAATTTAAAATATTGTAAATAAATTTTAATTGGGTTTCAAGGTAGTTATACTTATATTGATTAGTCATTTTCTACTTGTAGTTAATACTGAATATATTAAATAAATTAAATTATTTATAAATTAAACGATATGTTAGGTATATCCGTATCAGCTTTCCGAAAAAATAAACTGATCTCAAATTGTGTTCAGAAACACAAGAAGCACGAAAATACTTAAACATGTACGTCTTATGGACATTTGATACTCTAAAATATTACAAAAATTCATGTTTGAAATCAAATATATTAAAATACATATTATAAAAACATACATCGATATAGTTCTAAAAAATGGAGTCGAATCGAAGTCCGGAGCTAGGAGATTGTCCTCCAAAGTTGCTACAACTGATGAAAAATGAGACTATTTTTTTGGAGGATTATGGGGGATGATTTGGACAGGAAAGAGAAGGGATAGCTTACATTTAGGACAAAAAAATGAGAGATATTTTTGAATTTATTTTAGAATTTACCTACTTATATATAAGATTATAATGGGTATAGATTGATTAGTATGTTAGTTATTTGGATGAATCATTCATCCCTTGTTAGCTATTTGGATGATTCATTCATTCCTTAAGTTGTGATCCACATCTTTTGTCCAACTTCTTCCTTATCTTGTGGGAAGTTAACAACTTCTTCTTTATTTTTTGTTTAACTTCTTCCTTATCTTTTATGGAGTGACAACATTATCTATAGAGCATGATGGAAGGCTCAATCCTCTATACAAAGGGTTTTGGTCCCCAAACTAGACACTCACACTTCTACAGAATACACCATCAAAATTGAGTATTCATAGTTCGAAAGTTCAAACCCAAGAGAAAGAAGTAAGGGAGTACTAGAGTTCATCATGTTGAAGCAACAATGGCTAGAGGTTAGTTCATAAAAATATTGCTATTTTGATCCTATTGTCTAATTCTGCATCTTGGATCAAACATTAGTTGTGTTTACATTTGGTATCAGAGCCACTTATACCTCTGTCTTGATGCTTTCAATCATGAAAAATGTTCTCTGTTTTAACATATTTCATTGTTGAAAATGTCAAAAACTATTTTAACTTAATTTTTGGGTTAGTTTTAATGCTGCTAGCTTATATCAATCGTGGATTTGAGTGTTATCCAGTATTTATTTTTCTTCATTGTTCTTTCATAATCAATCCATCTATGTTTATTAGATTTGTAAACCATGTAATTCTTAATGCATATAAAGTATCTTCAGTTCTCTGACTATATGTACCCTTCTTGGTGTCTAGCTATAGCATTTGAATACTATATGGTAAATAGTCAAGAAACATTATTGAAAGAATGTTTTCAAGGAGGATGCATCATTATTTAAAATTGCTATTTTTTGTGTACTATAATTAGAAATCATTATTTTTTGGATTTCTAAGGTGTAATGTGCAATAAAATTGTTAATAAACAGTAGGTCTTATTATTAAATTGTTCAAAATTAATTATGTTGATTTATTGCATGCTTCTGATATATTTTTATATATATGCAAGTATGATTAAATTGTGCTAATTTGTATGTCTATATTTTATTTTCATGCAAATATTATGTTGGTGTAATTTATTTATGTTATTGTACATGTAAATTCATAGCTTCATTTGCATGATATATCACCTAAATTGTGCTAACTAAATCTCACTTATAATTTTAACATATAGTTTTAGTTAAGATTATTTGGCACATTAAGATTCATATAAGGTTCACTATTTAATTATAATACTTATTTAGCTTGAACCATTAAGTTATGAATAATTCACAAACAATTTATTAGTTGGCATAATATAGCATAATTTGTAGTGGTTGTCTATTATGTTTATGCATAATTGTTCTTAGGCATTAAGTAGAGTCTAAGAGAAAGTAATATGAATGTCAAGTGACCCATATAATTTTAAATAATTAGGGAGTAACCACAGCATCCTTAATTATTTAATAGTTATATATGAAGTGGATTAGAATCACATTAATATAATGATCTTACCCCACATGGATTTATTATGTTTATATAAATAATTATGATAAAATATTAAAATTAGTTCTTCTTGATTTACCCACCCGAATTAGGAAGAATAAATTTAATAGTTTTTATCATAAAGTAAGAATAGTTTGATAAAATCTATTATAAAGATAATGAATATAATTGAATTAGAGATTTAGCCCACGTAATTTTCTGTAAAATTAGATTCAATTTTGAACATGTTTTTACATTGGTAAAGCATGAATTCTTTTAAGCCTCAAATATTAATAAACTTATAATCTTTTGTGCAGTTTTACCTAATATCTTAAATATTTATTATGAGTTTCCTGAACTTTGGAGAGATAACTTTAAGATTTGGAATGAGAGCGTTCTTCTCCAATTAGGGTGCTGTTGACACAAAGTCACAGTCAACCAAATATTGATAACATTGACTAAATAATACTTGTAATAATTCAATACGACACACGACGTCTACATCAAGCTCAAGTCAGACGACAGCTCAGTCTTTGCAATTCAGTTGTATATGAGTCTGTATTTTATACTCTTATTGAGTCTAGACTGTTGTAAACTGTGTCATGCTGAGCTCTTGAGACTTGACCTATAGCCTACCCAAAAAATCCATAAACTCCACAATCCAGAAATAAGCCCATTGGTCCCTTAGAACCATTCTGTGCTCTGGAGACAGAGTTCGGGCCGAACTCTGTCCCCTAAAAATCAGCAACCTAAATTTTAGGGTTAGCTGGTTGCTAGTTGTCCAACGGCCAAATATTTGAAATTTTCTACCCGAATTCTGGCCGAATTTTGCCTACAAAAACCCTATAAATAGGCCTAGAATTCTCTTATTTCAAATCATCCAATCTTCTCTTCTCTCTTAAGCTCAGATAAGCCATACCCTTCCCATCTACTAGCCACAAGCTTCCTAAGTCTCGAGTGCTCAGCATCTCTCAGTTAGGAGTCTTGTGCAAGAGTTGAAGAAGTCGCTTGGAAAATTCCAAGCGATCGCCACTGCGATCCTCTGTAAGAAGTTTGACGTGCTCTTCTGAAGAAAAGGCACGGGTTGTAAACTATAATTTCAAAAATAGTGGATTTAATCCTGAGCTAGAGTTCTCAGGCCTGGACTAGTCCTCCACGAGGGAAACCAGGTTAAAATCGGCTGTGTTTGCGTATGCTCTCTTGCTTCTCACTTTAAATTCCGCATTTACTCTGATTAGTTTTATTTGTGATAGAGTTGATTTTTTTTATTGGATATTATCTCTATAAACTCTATTCACCCCCCTCTAGAGTTGCCATCTGTTCTTCAATTGCTATCAGAGCTCTATTCTCTTTACAAGGACTTACATCCTAGAGCTGATCTATGGCAACCACACAATCCTTGATTTCCAATCACGGTGAAGGACAGTCCACTCATAGGCCTCCCCTATTTGATGGAACTAACTATACGTATTGGAAAACAAGGATGAGTTTTTATCTTAAGTCTCTAGACTTTGACCTGTGGACTATCGTCACTGACGGTTACAAAAAGCCCGCCAGGATAGTTGTCAACGGTGATCTCGTTGAGAAATCACATGATAAATATTCTGACGAGGAGAAGAAACAGGCAAGTCTAGACGCGAGAGCTATTAATGCTTTATTCTGTGCTATAGACAGGAATGAGTTCAACATGGTATCTACATGCACCACATCTCACGAAGTATGGAGACTTCTAGAAGTGACGCATGAAGGAACTACCCAAGTCAAGGAATCAAAGATAAGCCGTCTCACTCAAGAATACGAGGCTTTCAAGATGAAACCAAATGAGACGATCACGCAAATGTTCATAAGATTCCTCGACATCATCAACCCCCTGTCTTCGCTCGGCAAGCAATACTCAAATCACGAGAAGATTCGCAAGCTACTTAGGGGGCTACCAAAGATTTGGAACCCTAAGGTGACAGCCATCATAGAAGGAAATGATCTCACAACCATGTCCATGGAGACCTTGATGGGAAAGCTAATGACTCATGAGCTTGACCTTAAGGACTTCGAAGAGCCGGCTCCTAAGGCTAAGGAGATTGCACTCAAAGCTCACCGGCGAAGGGCTGAACCCGAAGAAACAGATGATGATGACTCGAAAGATGATCAAGCCCTTATGGTCCGCAACTTCAAGAAATTCCTTCGCTTCAATCGAAGGAAGAAGGAACCACAAGAAGATGGCGAAGAAGAGCCAACCTGCTATGGTTGCAAGAAGACTGGACACGTCCAAAAAGACTGTCCATTCTTGAAGAAGAGCAACCGCTCTGAGAAGCCATACAAGAAGACCTCTTCAAAGAAATATGCCAACACAAGCATTTGGCATGAAAGCGAAGCTAGTGACTCCGAGGAAGAAAAGGACTCTCCTCAAGATACGGCTAATGTGTGCCTAATGGCAACATCCGATAAGGTATCAAACGAAACTCTTGACGACTTCTCTTTTGATGAACTTGGCGATGCTTTCACCGATTTACTCGATGATCACAAAAAGATCATTGGTAAATACAAACACGCCAAGGACAAAATCAAAAGTCATGAAGTCGAAATTCTTAGACTTTCTCTATTTCTTGATAACATTAGAGACACTTCACCCATGAAAGTCACAGATGAGGTATCGAAGCTTAAACTAAGCCTTCATGATGCTGAAACACGTATTGAGCAACAGACACAAGAAATCATAACACTCAACACGATGCTTGCTGAAGAAAAGAGTAGACACAAGATTTCTATGACTAAGATATATAGTTTAAATGCTAAGGTTACTGAACTGCAGGCTGTCTCTAAGAGATTAGAGACTAAATTGGAAAAACAGGTTGCTCAACCTCAAACCCAATCTCATGAGACACCCACAAAGCATAACACCTCTCATGCTAGTCATCCACATCATCCATCTACAACACGTAATCATGCTTTCATATACACACACTTTCACAAAGGACACAAACCACATACACGTAGAAATAATTATCATATGTCACAAAATTATCATGTTACACATAGATACAATTATCACCATGTTGCACAAAGACACAATCAACATCACTTTACTTATAGACAACATCACCATGTCATACCATATAGACAACATCACCATGCTCCATATAGACAATATCACCATGCCACTCCACAACCCTCTATGCATAATCATCATCACCATGCTAATCATCATACTTCTGCTCATTACACTGCTTATAGACATCATCAGCATGCTCTTAATATAAATAGGAATGCTACATGTACTTATTGTGGTTTACATGGACACATATCACCACAATGTAGAATTAGAAGATTAGTTAATAGAAAAATATATGCATGGTTTCTAAAAACTAACTTTTCAGGACCCTCAAGAAATTGGGTACCAAAGGTCACATCTACTCTTGATGTAGGTGGACCTTCCCTCCTCAACTAAGAGCAAGTGGATTCTCGATAGTGGATGCTCGCAGCATATGACAGGAGATGCAAATCTTTTCGCATCACTATCGATGAAGAGAGAAGGATATGTATCCTTCGGCAACAACCTTAAAGGTTATATTATAGGTAATGGCAATATTGGTTATCCTCCCTCTCCCGTAATAAAGGATGTCTGCCTAGTGACCGAGTTAAAGCATAACCTGCTCAGCATTAGTCATCTTGCTGACCATGGATATGATATTAACTTTGGACAAAACAAATGCCTTATTTATGATAGGTTAACGGGAGACATCGCTTTTTGAAGGGGTAAGAGAGGATAATATTTATACTTTCTATTTGTCTGGAAATACTAACAATGCAGGTAGATGCCTATATGCTCATAAAGATAAACGACTACTATGGCACCAGCGTCTTGGTCATGCCAATATGGATACTATATCCAGGCTATCGACCAAGAAGCTAGTTAGAGGCTTTCCCGACATCACATTCAAAAAGGACACCGTATGTGCCGAATGTGAGTTGAACAAGGCAACCAAGTCATCTTTTCATTCCATAAACTCTGTAAGCACTTCTAGACCCTTGCAACTATTTCATATGGATTTATTTGGCCCTAGTAGAGTAGCCAGTCTTGGCGAAAAACTCTATGCCTTTGTTATTGTTGATGATTTTTCAAGATTTATTTGGATTTTCTTTCTTGCAAATAAAAGTGATGCTATTTCGGTTTTCAAGATTTTTGTTAAGAAAGTTCAAAACGAAAAAGGCTACATGATTACTCGAATCCGAAGTGATCATGGAGGCGATTTCGAAAATTCTGATTTTGAAAGGTTTTGTGATTCTAATGGTTTTGATCATAAGTTTTCTTGTCCAAGAACTCCTCAACAAAATGGTGTTGTGGAGCGGAAGAATAGGACTCTTGGCGATATGGCCAGAGTTATGTTGAACAAGTTTTCACTTCCGAAATATTTTTGGGCTGAAGCTGTCAGTACAGCATGCCACATTTTAAATAGGGTACTTATTCGTCCTATTACGAAGAAAACACCCTATGAGCTTTGGTTTGGGAGAACCCCAAATGTTTCTTATTTTAAAGTTTTTGGATGTAGATGCTTTATCCTTAACACCAAAGACAACTTAGGCAAATTTGATGCCAAAGCTGACGATGGTATTTTCCTTGGCTATGCCGCCAAGAGTAAGGGATATATTATTTTTAACAAACGCTCTTTAATTGTGGAAGAGTCTGCAAATGTGACTTTTGATGAAGATAACAGTACAACAGCTACTCTTGATGATGATGTTGAGCCATCAACATCTACTCCAAGGAACACCACAACTGAAATAAATTCTCTGGAAAGCTTGCCTAAGAAATTCTCTTTCAAGCCATTACATCCAGGAAATTTGGTAATCGGTGAGGTTTCACGAGGAGTAACTACTAGATCATCATTAAGAGACTCTATTGCTAGCACTGCCTTTATTTCATAAATTGAGCCTAAAAACATTTCAGAAGCTTTCTATGATGAATTTTGGATTTCTGCTATGCAAGAGGAACTCAACCAATTCGAGAGGAGCCAAGTATGGGAACTCGTTCCTAGACCGGCTAATCACTCGATTATTGGTACCAAATGGGTTTTTAGAAACAAAGTGAATGAAGATGGTTCAGTCACACGCAACAAAGCTCGTCTAGTAGCTCAAGGATACAACCAAGCGGAAGGTATCGACTACGATGAGACGTATGTTCCTGTTGCCAGATTAGAATCCATTTGGATGCTTTGTGTATTTGTAAATTTTCAAAATTTTCAAAATATTTCAAATGGATGTTAAAAGTGCTTTCTTGAATAGTTTTATTAAGGAGGAAGTTTATGTAAAACAACCCCCTGGTTTCGAAAATCATAAATTTTCCGACCACGTGTTCAAGCTAAAGAAAGCGCTGTACGGCCTCAAACAAGCCCCTAGAGCTTGGTATGAACGGCTAAGCAACTTCTTGCTTGAGAAAGGTTTTTCAAAAGGGAAAATTGACACTACACTTTTCATAAAGTCTTTGAAGGACACTATTCTTTTAGTACAAATATACGTAGATGATATTATTTTTGGTTCTACTAATGAAACCCTTTGTCAAGATTTTGCCAAGTGTATGCAGACCGAGTTTGAGATGAGCATGATGGGGGAGCTCAACTACTTTCTTGGGCTGCAAGTCAAGCAAATGTCAAATGGAACCTTCATCTATCAATCGAAGTATACAAAGGACATGCTAAAGAAATTCGACCTTGATAACGTCAAACCAATCAGCACTCCTATGGCTACTTCAACCAAACTTGAACCAGATGATAGCGACAAACCCGTAGATCAACGTAAGTATCGAGGTATGATAGGCAGTCTACTATATCTTACTGCAAGTTGCCCTGATATAATGTTTAGCGTTTGCCTGTGTGCTAGATATCAAGCAAATCCTAAGGAATCACACATGACCGCAGTTAAGCGTATCTTTCGATACCTTAAGGGTACGGTTACAGTGGGCCTATGGTATCCCAAGACAACATCATTTGACCTCACTGGTTACTCTGATGCTTATTTTGCTGGATGCAAGGTCGACCGTAAAAGTATGAGCGGTACGTGTCATTTATTAGGAAAGACTTTAGTCTCTTGGTTTAGCAAGAAGCAGAATTCTGTCGCACTATCCATAACAGAAGCAGAATACATAGCAGCTGGGCGTTGTTGTGCACAAATTCTATGGATGAAGCAAACTCTTGAAGACTATAATTTATCTTTCATGCATATTCCAATCTTTTGTGACAACACTAGTGCAATAAATCTTACTAAGAACCCCATTTGTCACTCACGCACGAAGCACATTGAGATACGACACCACTTTTTACGTGATCATCAGCAAAATGACATGATTAACTTAGAATTTATTGACACTGATCACCAGTTAGCAGACTTCTTCACAAAGCCATTATCCGAAGAGCGCTTCAATTTCCTTTGTCGTGAACTTGGAATTTTAGATGAAGCTGTCATAAATTAAAATACACCTGCGTAAATATAGATTATATTGTGATTCTCTTATGATGAACTTGCTATGGATACAAGCCGAAAGGGTCCTTCTGACAACAAGGCGTAAAAGCCTAAGCGACACGGTGCACTAGTCCTCAGGACTACCGCTAGCTGGGATCCGGCCCCTTCAGCTAACCCATGGCAACTTCAAAATATTGAATTATGATATAACACCTTGTTTATTATACGGTTCATTTTGATTTATCACCTGCTGACATGCTATTTTTCAATTTCATATTGCTATCCTTCTACTTCCACTATCTGGTTTATTGAATCTTTTAAGCATTCATCTTTATAACTTATATCGGTTTCCCATACTTAACCAATATTTCATCCTTTTACCCTGATTTCAGTTCTGGGACAAGGACCCAGAATTCGGGCTGAACTCTGCCCTTACTAGATTTCGGGCCGAGTTTGACCTCCCTGTTCCAAAATCGGGGACTGTTCCAGCCGTTGATCTCATTGTTGATCCAATGGTCACAAATAAACCCGACCAAGAGAAACCCTCACCTTTATTTCGGTTTCTCTTCCCTCTCCTTCTTTCTTACCACCTCTTCCACTTCTCTTCCACTATTTTCTCAAAACCCTAACCCTAATCTCTTCTCTTTTGTGCTCCATTCTTCCATAAACTCAAGGAAAAGGGCTATTTTCCAATTCTCTTTCACTGTTCATCATTTATTTGAGGTAAAACTCACTCTCCTTCTCTATCTCAATTTTATCTATTTTGTGCTATGGCTCCTTGCTTGCTCAACCGTGGGAAGAGATCTCGGACCGAGGGTGCATCCTCGTCGAGTGCTCCTCCTCCCGTTGAGCAACCCGTTGAACAACAACAACCACCTCATCCGTTGTTCAACCCTTCATGTCCACGTGATCCAAACACTTATGAAGACCGAATCTTTGTGTCACTAGACGCGTCCAACGATTGGTTTAGTGATTTTTGGACTCGTCCGGTGTTTGCGAGACACCCCATAAACTTTACCATTTTTCACAATATGAATCTATATTTCATGATCTTTGCATTGATGAGCTAGTTGCTACGAATTTCGTCATCTATCGTAGCGCTATACAAATGTTCTACTGCAACTTAACTCATGATGACACTCACATTTATTTACGAGTTGCGGGCATTGATATCGCCTTTGCTGATTCTGATTTGGCCGAGTATCTTGAACTTCAAGACCTCGATACTTGGGATAAGCTTGTTGAAGCTCGATCGTTCCAATTTCTAGATGGAACTTCCCTTGAGAGTTTCAAGGCAGATTTATGTGCCCCAAACATTTGCCCTCGTAAGCTTATGGCCAAACATCTCAACCCTTACTACTATGAACTTCATCGGATTATTTTTAACACTATCTTACCCAAAGCCGGCTCCACCGATGAAGTTACTTATTTTCAAATATCAGCTTTGTATAATCTTTACTATCGCATTCCTTTTAATCTTCTACGTACCATGATGGACTGGATGATTAACTGTAGGAAGAAACCACGAGCCCTGGTTTATCCCTTATATCTTCCTATGGTCCTTCGTGCATTTATTGTACCACTTTATGATTGTCCTTTATTGCCTGCTCCTGCCTTCTTATCTAAGGCACGACGACTTCAGACAGTTGTCGCCTCTCCTGCCACTTCTGAGCATTCCGATGATGAGGAGCCCGACGCCCCTCCACTTGGACAGGATGCGCCTCCTCCTCCTGCTACCCTTGACTCCATCTAGATCATGCTCCGAGATCGTTTCGCCTTAGAGGACGATCGCTGGACTCAGATGGACTACCGTACTACCCTGCAGATGAGTGAAGTCAGCAACTCGCTGCATGATATTCGGTATTCCATGTCTCGTCATCCTTCTATGCCCATTCCCATGGAGCGGGATCCCGGTCGCGAGGGACATCGCATTGACGATCCTTGGGTCATGCGTTACCTGGATCCGGACGCTGCTTTTGTGGACCCCAGCCGCTCCTTCACTGATCCTTCCGACACCGCTGGGCCTTCTCGTGCTCCATGATGGAGATGGTTACTACTTGATGCTGCTGCTGCTGATCATAGTTTATGTTTTATGCTTTCCAGTTTTCTTTCAGTTATTTAGTTGGGTTTATGTACTTGGTTAGTCGTACACTCTTTATGTTTTGTTGACTCTAGTTGTGAGTGATGACTCTTATGATTATCGTAGTTCTATTACTCTTATGATTATTTGCTTGTTATGCTCGTACATATGCAGTTTTTTCTCTTTTTGGTGTGGTTGTTCCTTACTTGCTTCTCTTACTAAATGCCAAAAGGGGGAGAGATATGTATATTCTGTTTATATTCTTCTTGGTATATATGTGTTTTTGGTGCTTTTGGAAGATATTCCTTATCAGGCCAACAGGTTCAACGCATTGTTTATGGGGGAGCTATCTTGTTTAGCTCGGCACCGATTATGGGGGAGCTATGCCTTCGTCATTGACTGTGTCCAAGTATGAATATTGAATATACATGTATTATTTTGTCAATTATCAATATGGGGGAGATTGTTGACACAAAGTCACAGTCAACCAAATATTGATAACATTGACTAAATAATACTTGTAATAATTCAATACGACACACGACGTCTACATCAAGCTCAAGTCAGACGACAGCTCAGTCTTTGCAATTCAGTTGTATATGAGTCTGTATTTTATACTCTTATTGAGTCTAGACTGTTGTAAACTGTGTCATGCTGAGCTCTTGAGACTTGACCTATAGCTTACCCAAAATATCCATAAACTCCACAATCCAGAAATAAGCCCATTGGTCCCTTAGAACCATTCTGTGCTCTGGAGACAGAGTTCGGGCCGAACTCTGCCTCCACACAGAGTTCGGGCCGAACTCTGTCCCCTAAAAATTAGCAACCTAAATTTTAGGGTTAGCTGGTTGCTAGTTGTCCAACGGCCAAATATTTGAAATTTTCTACCCGAATTCTGGCCGAATTCTGCCTACAAAAACCCTATAAATAGGCCTAGAATTCTCTCATTTCAAATCATCCAATCTTCTCTTCTCTTCTCTCTTAAGCTCAGATAAGCCATACCCTTCCCATCTACTAGCCACAAGCTTCCTAAGTCTCGAGTGCTCAGCATCTCTCAGTTAGGAGTCTTGTGCAAGAGTTGAAGAAGTCGCTTGGAAAATTCCAAGCAATCGCCACTGCGATCCTCTGTAAGAAGTTTGACATGCTCTTCTGAAGAAAAGGCACGGGTTGTAAACTACTATTTCACAAATAGTGGATTTAATCCTGAGCTAGAGTTCTCAGGCCTGGACTAGTCCTCCACGAGGGAAACCAGGTTAAAATCGGCTGTGTTTGCGTATGCTCTCTTGCTTCTCACTTTAAATTCCGCATTTACTCTGATTAGTTTTATTTGTGATAGAGTTGATTTTTTTATTGGATATTATCTCTATAAACTCTATTCACCCCCCTCTAGAGTTGCCATCTGTTCTTCAGGTGCATGGACATAGACTATGCTATTAGGAAAGATGAACCACCTAAGATCACTAATACTAGCATACTTGTTCAAGTTTTGTCGTACAAACGCTGGAAGAAGTCCAATCGTCTCAGCGTGATGTATAGTAATACTAAAGTTAGTGCAGGTATACGTTGTTCAATTGAGCAGTATGAGAATGTTCGTGAACTGCTTAAGGCTATTGACGAGCAATTTGCCACTTCGGATAAGGCCTTAGCAAGCACCCTAATCATGAAGTTCACAACCTTAAAACTCACCGGTATAAAAGGTGTACGTGAACATATTATGCAAATGAGGGATATAATAGCTCAACTTAAGAAACACGAGGTAGAAATATCGGATTCCTTCTTAGTGCACTTTTTCTTCAATACTCTTCTGCCTCAATATGGACCTTTCAAAATCTCTTACAACAGACATAAGGATAAATGGTCTATCAATGAATTAATGACCATTGTGTGTTCAAGAGGAAGGAATGTTGACGATGGAGCAAGGAGAAAGTGTCATGCTGGTACCACAAAGGAAAGGAAAATCTCAAGCCAGTCAGAAATGAAAGCACCAAATTTCTCCCAAAGTTGATATTAAGAAAGGACAAGTGTTCTTCTGTACAAAGAAGGGACACGTGATGAAAAAATGTCTAAAATTCCAAAAATGGCTTGAGAAGATAGGTAACCCTACCTCGTTTGCGTGTTATGAATCTAATATGGTTAATGTAAATATGAACACATGGTGGATTGACTCTGGATCTACAATACATATTTCAAATTCCTTGCAGGGTATGCAAAACCTTAGGAAGCCAGTAGGAAGTGAGCAAAGTATCTTGTTTGAAAATAAGATAGGCTCTTATGTGGAAGCCGTAGGGACATGTTTTTTTTAAGTTTAAATAAGGTTTTATTTTAGAATTGCAAAGGATCTTTTATGTACCATGTTTCTCAAGAAACTTAATTTCCATTTCTAGACTTGTACCATTTGGATATTCCTTTCATTTTTTTAGATACATCCTTCACTTTAAATTATAAACGGATTGTGTTGGGAATGGTATCTTGTCTGATGGTCTTTATCGCATATTCTTACAAAATTATACTACTTATAATTCATTGCATGTCCATGCTGGCATTAAGAGATGTGTCGTAAATGAGGATTCCTCTATATTATGGCATCAGAGATTAGGTCATATTTCCATAGATAGAATTAAAAGGTTAGTAAATGATGGGGTACTTAGTACTCTAGATTTTATTGACTTTAAAACTTGTGTAGACTGCATAAAGGGAAAACAAACCAACAATTCAAAGAAAGGTGCTAATAGGAGTTTTGCCACATTATAAATCATATATACTGATATATGTAGTCCAGACATGGACTCACATGGTTAGAAATATTTTACCTCTTTTATATATGATTACTCAAGATACATGTGTCTCTACATGCTTTACAACAAAAATGAAGCATTATATGCGTTTAAAGTTTTTAAGGCATAAGTAGAGAAACAATGCGGTAAACAAATTAAGATTGTGCGATCAAATAGAGGAGAGAATACTATTGTAGATATACGAAAGATGGACAAGCACATGGGCAATTTGCGAAGTTTCTTCAAGAGCATGGGATTGTTGCCCAATACACCATGCCTGGTTCTCCAGACCAAAATGGTGTAGCAGATAGAAGAAACCAAACATTACTGGACATGGTGAGGAGTATGCTTAGTAGCTCAAAACTTCATAGATCCTTGTGGACTTAAGCACTTAAGATGGCAATGTATATATTAAATCGAGTTCCATCTAAGGCAGTCCCAAAGATGCCATTTGAGTTATGGAAAGGTTGGAAACCGAGTTTGCGACATATGTGCGTTTGGGGACGTCCGTCTAAGGTGAGAATTTATAACCCACAAGAAAAGAAGTTTGATCCAAGAACCATTAGTGGGCATTTTATTGGATATGCTGAAAAGTCTAAGGGGTACAAATTTTATTATCCATCTCACAGCACTAGGATTGTGGAATCAAGAAATGCTAATTTTTTTGAATATGATTTGGTAATTGGGAGCGATCAAATTAGAAATATAGTTTCCGATATTGATCATATATAGTCTCAACCTTATACTTCAAGCGATAGATTGATTGTTGTCACAAAACCCCTCAAGTACAAATGGATGTACAATCACTGAAGTCCAAGAAAACAGTAAAGTGACAAATGCAATAGAGAAGGTAATATAGGAGAATTATTGCTTATTCATTATGTTGAATCAACTTGAATATATATAATCAAACAATCTAAAATAGGTAACTACCAGTCTTTAGTAGGTAATTAATCTCCTAAAAATGTCTCTAGAATAGGCAACTACCAATATATAGTAGCTAATTCACTTCCTACAAATCTAGGCAATATTCCAAATCTGGATAATATTGATTATAATGTAATAAATTCTTAGATAGTGACATTTGTAGTCAAATACCTTTATCATGCCCCCATAACATGGAGCACCGTGAGGTGATTCCAATCTTGTTCGCCAATTGTTGGAAGCGAGAGCAGAAAAGAGGTTTGGTGAGTGCATCACCTAGCTGGTCAGTAGAGGAAACATGAGCAACTCGAAGAGAACCTCCTTGAACGTATTCCCGAATAAAGTAATAGTCAAGAGCAATATGTTCCATGCGAGAATGGAATACTAGATTTAAGTACAGATTTGTTGCACCAATGTTGTCATAGTAGATAACCGGTTGTTGAGGTAAAAAAATATAAAGCTCAGTGAGTAGAGAACAAATCCAACAAATTTCTGTAGATGTAGTGGCCAAAGCTCGGTACTTGGCCTCGGTGGAAGATCGAGCCATCCTTTGTTTCTTTGAACTCCATGATATTGGATTGAGACTAATGTAGATGAGATATGCATTTGTTGAGGTAAAATTATCTTTGTTTCCAGCCCAATCGGCATCTAAAAATGTATGTAGTGACAGTGGTAAGTTGCGGTAGATAACAGCACCATGAGCAATAGTACCACAAAGATACCATAGTAGACACTTTACTGCATTCCAATTATCAGTCTTGGGGCAGTGCATGAATTGTGATAACTTGTTGATAGTGTAAGCAATGTCCGGACACGTAGTGATAAGTTGTCAAGATCCGCACCCACTTTCCGGGTTGCAAGTGCGTGAACAAGTCAGCTACGTATCAAGCGGACTCCAGCCTGCCTCGAATACCTATAAGCTGTCTAGACTATGGTAATATGCCTAATCGTGGAAAGACAAATCTATATCTCAATCCACAAGAGTATATAAAACAAGAATGAACACTATGGGTCGTGGTCTGCAGCCCACTCGCATATATGTCCGATTAGACTCTAAAGAAATAACACGAGTATATAAACTAGGCTAACAAGCAGAATATGACATGATAATTGTAGAAGCATAAAATATTTTCAGCAAATGAAGCCCCATGCGCCCAAGTCAGTGAAACCCCATGCGCCCAGCCAGTGGATCTCCATGCGTCCAGTCAATGAAGCTCCATGTGCCCAGTCAGTAAAGCTTCATGCATCCAGTCAGTAAAGCTTCATGCGCCCAGCCAGTGAAGTTTCATACGCCCAAGACTAACTCCCCCGAAAGGAGGGCGCATAGCTTGAGACATGCCCATGCGCCCAAGTCTGACTCAGTCAAAGCCTTGATCAAAATGTGCACCGAAGAGCACGGCCACGTCAGTCTCCACGAGCAGTCGTGCACCGAAGCATGCAGCCACGTCAACGCCACGACCAACCCACGATCTTGCAACCTGCATGCGCCTACATTCTATGCGCCCAAAGCAGGACTATACGCCCACATAGGAACCAGCGTGTTTTCCTATGTGGGCGCATATCATCATTCCAGCCAAAGAACGACTATAAAAGGGGGGCCTCATCCCTCTTCAAGGCACAGAATGAAGAGCATTTTCAAGAGCCAAATTGCTGCACTTCTTGCCAGTGAGCTGAGAGTTAGCAATTTTCTTAGGTTTTCTCCCACTTTTGTAATCGGAGTGTCAATGGAGTAAAGGAGCAACTGCCGCTCGATCTCCGTCGTCCCATTTCCCAGAATTCTTTTTTGTACTCGGAGATCCTCAGTACAGGATATCTCAGGCATACTCGATTTGTGGTGCCTTGCGCCAATAAAGAAAAGACAGCATTTCTTCTTCTTTTTTGTGTGTGTCCACAAAAATGGTGACTCTGCTGGGGCCTATCTTTTTTTCTGACGAGAAGGTGGTGACGCAATCCGATACTAACAAAGTAGGGAGCACTCAGAAGATGCTGATCGTAAAATTCGATCTGCAGGCGTTCGAAGAGATGCTCTCGAGGGACGGCTCTACTCACTTAAAATCAGCGAAGCCGAACAAGTCTCTCAAGACTTGGCTTCCGAAGGCTCACTGTGCATATCCTGCTAGTGTCATTGCAGATATGCAGCCGGAGGACTCTGTTACATGGGCGCATGACTCCGCAAAAGAAATCCCCCAAATAGAGAAGGCTCACACCGTTTCGGGCTTTACTAGCCCAGTGACTTCTTCCCTCCACAACCAACAATAGAGTATTCAACACTCGAGACTTGGCAGAGGAAAATACTACGATGCCAAGAATCGTGATGTGTCGCACTCTGGCCAAACCCGGTGAGGCTCACAAACGAAGGAGGCAGAACTAGGAGAAAACGGCGCTGCTCCGCCAAGCATGCGCCCAAAGCCATGCGCCCAAGGGAGTGTTTGGGCGCATAGCCCCAACCAAAACACTTCTATTTTTAGCAGGCTGGGCATTCAAACCCATGCGCCCAAGGCTATGCACTCAGACTCTCTGGATCCATACTATGTGTCCACATCAAGGAGGCTCAGACAAGCTGTTAAGGAGCATGCGCCCAAGGCCAGCCTCCAAGGCCTATGCGCCCACAACAAAAAGATAGGCCCCAATGCGTATAGCATGGGGCTGTCTTCAAGGACATCACAGCACTTAGTTGTGGGGGTTGCCCCTGCACATGAACTAAGTATGGATACGCCTACTCTCCTTACGAACCCGCATACAAAGCTCGGTGATGCATGCAACATAGGTTGTAAGGCACAACTCCCTTCCGCTGACTTATGCGACATGATAAATCATAAGCGTAAAGCTAGGGAGGACATAACAATCCATAGTGCACACCCTGCACCAATATTGTTATCAACTGTTGTTGCTCCAAAGTGACAAGAGTACCTCAGAGAAAGTCTGTGTTTTGACGGCTGTATTTCTTTGACAATGAGAAACTACTATATGTTTCATCCAACATGGCTTCATGGGATCCTCCTTACGGGAGCCCCAATCAAAGATGGTGGACCACCAACCCAACCTTCTCTCTCAGTTCCATGAGAAGGAGAAGACGAAGTCTACCAACCGATGGCCGATAGGCTGTCACATCTGAAGGAGTCTATATGGGCACCCGGTCAAAGGTAAGATTCCGTACAGAAGACGAAGAATCCCAAGCTGGGGGTAGTATTCCCTCAGAGTCTGAAGCGGAAGACCTCCACACTGGGGGTAGCCTGCCAGAAGACGATGATCCCTCCGAATCCGATGGAGACTACCTACCTCCTCTACCTGAAGACAAGGGACTTGCCCACTCAGAGACAGACAGTATTAGCACCAGTTGTACTATTTTCTCTATTTATCACCGCATGTTATCTACATACATGACGGACAAAAAAAGACCGGAGAAAGTCAGCGACCAGACCAGCAAATAGCTAGAGGGTCTTGAAACAGCATTCACCAAGATCACCGATATGCTTACCAGTATCATGGCGATTCAAGCTGCTGGGGCTGTTCCTCCACCTCAACAAAATGTCTTGGCTTATGCTAGCCCGGCACATAGCAACAACCCTCCTTCCCTACAAAATGTGTATTATTCACTTGTGCCTCCTCCAAATCTTGCAAATGCTGGGGGTGGTCCTTCGCCAACAACGCCTGACAACCGTTCAGCAGCCGTTTCCCAACACCTGCTCAATCAACAGGATGCAATTGATTTCCTGGTCGCTCATCTCGACACCATCCCACACAAAGACGAGCTGCAGAAGATGGGGATATCTCAATCTTATCCCCCTGAGTAGGAAAATGCTACTTGTCCTTCTAACTACAAGCCGCTGACGCTACATTCATTTGACGGGTTGACTTCTCCTCGTCAATATATGACGTACTTCAACACGCAGACTCTACATTTGCCCAGAGATGATCCGTTCTTGTCGAAGCTATTTATTAGCACCTTGCAGGGGGTAGCCTTCGAATGGTTCTGCAGTCTGCCTGATGGATGTATCAATTCATTCAAAGACTTAGAGAGGTTGTTCCTCAACAGGTTTTATGAGAGTGGCATGCATGTTAGTATGTCCACTCTCATCGAGACCAAGCAAAGGAGGACTGAGTCTGTCATCGCCTTCATCGAACGCTTCAGGTAGCTAGCACTGAAGATGCCCTTCGGCATAGCAGACTCAGAACTTATGGATACCTGTCGACATAACTTGTTTTCCAAGGTAAAGTTTTGTCTGGGCATACATAAGTATGATACATGGGCCGCTTTCATTGGGGCCGCTGATGTTGCTAAAAACGACGTTCCTAACTTGGAGCTAATGGGGTTAAAAACATCCAAATCTGAAGACAAGGGCAAGCATCCTCAAACTATCCCTGTCCGTGGGGGTAAAGGGAAAGAAGTCCTGAAGGTCGACACATCCAAGGGAGCTTCCAATTCCCAGGGCGCCTCCGACAAGCCTAAGGAGACCTTCTCCTTTGATGAAGATGATGTCATTACTATCTTCCACATACTGACGAAGGGTAATAAGCTGACATTGCCTCCACCATGACGTCCTGCAGAGGCAAGCCAGCTCAACGATCCCAAGTATTGTCTCTATCATCAGTACGTGCATCACTCTACCAAGGACTGCATCATCCTGAAGAAGAAGTTACAACAGCTTATCGACAGCAAAGTGATCAATCTCGAAGCTAAAGACAAGGTCGTATCTTCTAACATGATCTTCGTTCAATTTGGTGACTTTTCTCCTACAGAAGTCCCGGACGGCGTAGTCTCGATTCCCAAAGCAATAATGGAAGTCGTCAACCTACCGCCAGCTTGCAACTCAGCCTTGGTGCCACTCACAACTGAACGTGGTGAGATTATGTGGGTCCATCCCGACCTTGTGCAAAAAGTGACGTAGGGGGTGGTACCTCCCAAGGCAAAAAGGGGCAAGAAATACAAGTCATGCCATATGGTATCTTCTCCTATCTACGAGGTTCTATCTGGTGAGACGCGGTCGGGGAAGACTTACCTTCGAACATACGATCCCACATAAGAAGAAGCAGTACCTTCTCAAGCTTCTGCTGCCCCCACAAGCTCAGAAGCCAGCCCGTCTAAGCCTTCAACTTTGGACAAAGCCAAGAAGAAGGAGACGCGGTTTGACAAGTCTCTGAAAGCGCCAACTCCCGAAGGCATGGATCGGCCCTACAACTTTGACACACTGGTGCAGCTAGCCAATACGCCTGCCAGGTTGTCTCTGTTCGATCTGCTGCGACTCTCCAAAGAAATATGGAAGGCCTTAAGCGAAGCTTTACTACATGCCGACTCTTACCTCGCTGAAGTCAAAGCCCCCGCTGAAGACCATGTCTCCTGTCCTCACTGCCATAGTACAATGGAAGTGGTGTCCAACATCACCTTCTCATAGGAGGACATGCTACTCAAAAATAATCGTCATGATAGACCCTTGTACTATACAGAGTATATCAGGGCGATTAAGGTGGATCGCATGCACATCGATCCAGGATCCTCCCTCAGCATCATTCCTAGAAGTTTGCTTCAAATTCTGGGAATCCCTCTGCATAAGCTATCTACAACCAACACAACCATCACGGCTTTCTATGCTGGTCGAAGCCATCCGCTGGGCAAGATCCGTCTCAAATGTCAGATCGGTGATCTCCGAACGGAGGTTTCCTGCTATGTGATCGATGCCAACGTATCCTACAATGTCTTGTTGGGACGTCCATGGATACACGAGAACATGATCGTTCCTTCCATACTTTACCATTGCTTCAAGAATGTCAACAGTGACGGTGTCGTGAAGAAGGAGTTTGCGGATTTCGATCCTTTTAAGGGCATCGAAGCTTACTATGGGGATTCGGTATTTTACCAATCTTAGCCCCCCAAGGATGACGACAACGAAGCTGACAATGAGGCTGAAGCAAGTCCATCCTCCAACGATGGTCCCCTGATTGTCTAGGTCAAAGGACGTACTATTCCAAAAAGTACCCCGAAGCCTCTCACAATCTGGGTAAAAAAGAAAAAAACCGACAAGGTCAAACCATTGACCATCACTCTCAACAAGACACCCCGGAAGGAACCTACTAATGTCTTTCCTCCCATTCCTGAAGAATTACCCTACGTGGTGAACTCGGCCAAGACTGTGGCTCCTCTTCCAGATGATGATCCTCTCAATGAGTATATTAATACTCATAATAATGTACCTTCAGCGGATGATTTTATCCCTGAAGAAGAACTTGCGTATTTCCTTAGTAAAGGTTTATCTTTGAATTACACCGCTGTCTATCAATCTGTAAACCACTACATAGATACGATATACGCTCTAGGGAACGTCATAGGACCACACCTCTGCATGCCGGTCACAATGCCTCACCTGCGGGAAAAAATCTACCCTGAAGATATCCTCTACTTCATCGTTCCAGCCAGAAAGAAGGACGAAGAACTAATCATCTTCGGTCGTATAATTAGCGAGAGAAAGTTCGTTCCAGACTCTACTTCTCCCAAGCACAACACAGAAGCTGACTATGACTCTGGGAAAATATAACTTTTCTGGTATAGTTGGCAGGCTAAGAATATCATCCAGAACATGGGATATGACATCAAAACAACAAAGTGCTAAATTACGGCCGAGGATGACGGTTGCCAATATGATACTTTGCTTCTCCCAATAAACCCAAGAACTACTATCAAAGAAGCGGTGTTGGTTTGGGCTATGTCACTCCTCCAACAACTCCCGAAAGATCAGATGATGAAGCAAATCGTTGTTCTCATTCTTATGACTTCTCCCTCTGGGACTCAGACTCCAGCATTGGTGACATATTCAAGACAACTCTGTCCGTCAACATAGTTTTCGTGGACCAAATTGCAGACGATGACCAATCAATCGAGCTTGAACAATGGGCTCAAAAGATGGATACTAGGTGGGAGCTGCACTTCGAACAACGTGAACCACCTACAGAAGACGAAGTCATCCAAGTCAATCTAGGAGATGAAGCATCTTTCAAACCAATCTTCATCAGCAAAAGTCTATTTGGCGGTGAACGCCAATCTCTTATACATCTTATAAGAGAATACATCGATGTCTTCGCATGGAGCTATGAAGACATGCCAGGCTTGGACCCTAAAGTCGCCATGCACCGCCTGAACATTTCGTCTAAAGCTAAGCCAGTAAAACAACAACAACGACGATTCCGACCAGACGTCATGGAAGCCATCGAGAATAAAGTCAAGAAGCTCATTGCCAGCATATTCATTCACGAGAAACAACACCCAGACTGGCTTGCCAACATCGTCCCAGTCATGAAAAAGAATGGTAGAGTTCGAGTCTGTATCGACTACCGTAATTTGAACACTACATTTTCGAAAGACGAGTTCCCTCTACCGATCACTGACGTAATGATCGACAATACTTGCGGCTTCGAGCGGATATCCTTTATGGATGGGTTATCAGGCTATAACCAAATCAAGATGTTCCCCGACGACGAGAAGCACACCTCTTTTCGAACACCATTGGGGGTATACTGCTATACGGTGATGCCCTTCGTATTGAAGAATGCAGGGGTGACCTACCAGCGAGCTATGAACACAATTTTTTAGAATCATTTGCACAAAACTGTGGAGTGCTACGTAGACGATATTGCAGTCAAAAGTCGTCTCAAGGGCAACCACCTCCAAGACTTGAGAACGGTGTTTGAACTAACGCGTGCATACTAACTTAAGATGAATCCAACCAAGTCATTTCTGGGAGTCTACAGCGGCAAGTTCCTTGGTTTCGTCATCACTTCAAAGGGTATACATCTGGATCCAGAGAAAGTGAAGGCTATCCTCGACATGCATCCTCCAAGAAACCTCAAAGAGCTACGCGGACTACAAGGAAGGCTAGCCTACATCAGACGATTCATTTCAAACCTCTCTGGAAGGTGTCAACCGTTCACCCAGCTCATAAAAAAAGGCGTATCTTTCGTCTGGACTGAACAATGTCAACGCGTATTCGACGATATCAAGGCATATCTTACAAGCCCTCCAGTATTGGTAGCTCCAATAATGGGGAAGCCCTTCTTACTATATGTCCGTGCTATGGACCATTCTCTTGGTGCCCTATTAGCTCAAAAGAATGAAGGCGGTCATGAACTCTACTACCTCAACCGCATAATGGTGGGTGCCGAGCACAGATACACATCTGTGGAGAAGGAATGCCTTGTACTAGTATTTGCCATCCAAAAGACACGCC
This sequence comes from Iris pallida, assembly GCA_029216955.1. Lineage (NCBI taxonomy): Eukaryota > Viridiplantae > Streptophyta > Magnoliopsida > Asparagales > Iridaceae > Iris > Iris pallida. Next base: position 36,547 of record JANAVB010020504.1, read on the forward strand.
ACTACGTGTCTGGGCAGACTATCCACATCATATCTAAAGTCAACCCTCTCAGAATACTCATGACTAAATCGAGTTCTTTCAATTCCCATTTAGCTACATGGGCGATGCTGTTAACTCCATATGATATGATCTTCGTTCCTCAGAAGACAGTAAAAGGCCAAGCATTAGCTGATTTCCTAGCAGCTCATCCGGTGCCGGAGTCGTCCAAACTCTACGACGAAATCCCCGACGAAGTGGTGGAGTCTAACACTGTAACTGAATAAATCCCTATTTGGCAAATGTTCTTTGACGGAGCATCAAGAACAGGGCCCAAAGGAAATATCGTAGCTGGAGTAGGTGTCGTGCTTGTGTCACCTGATCATCTGGTTATACACCGTGCATATTTTCTCGTAGAACCATGCACCAACAATGTGGCCAAATATAATACTTTATTAATCGGCCTACAACTGGCGAAGCAACTGGGAGTTGACTATCTGGAAGCTTACGACGATTCCAAGCTAATAGTTAGTCAGGTCCGAGGGGATTATGAAGTTCGTCATGAAGATCTCATCTCCTACCACAGAGAAACAACCGAGCTGACGTCTACTTTTACTGGATTCTTCATCGAGCACGTGCCTCAACTACAGAATATAGAAGCAGATGCTCTAGCCGGTCTCGCTGCTTCCTTGACCGTTCTAACCAATACTCAGCAGTCGATCACAGTGTCTGGTCGAGAACTATTCTGTTTGAAAGATGCCTTGCATATTCATCACAGTTATACAGCAGAAAAAAATGTCGATGTCAAAGACTGGAGATTTACCTTCATAAACTACGCTATCTATGGAATTCATCCCGAGGACCCGAAGGAAGCAGTATCCATCCAAATACGATCCCTCAGATTTTACTATGATACAGCTACCAAGATGTTGTACCGACGCTCTTACGACGGGCTACTGTTACGAAGCTTATCAGACACAGAAGCCAAACATGCACTCCGGGAGGCGCACGATGGAGTTTGTGGTGCACATCAACCAAGCCCGAAATTACAAGATCGCCTCAAAAAAATATGTTATTATTGGCCCTCAATGATAGCAGATGCTGTTGAATATGCAAAGAAGTGTAGAGCTTGTCAGTTCCACGTCGATTTCATTCATCAACCTTCCGAGTTTCTACATCCGACGGTGATATCGTGGCCATTTGAAGCCTGGGGCATGGACGTCATAGGACCAATCAGCCCACCATCCTCCAAAGGACATCGGTTCATCCTAGCCATAACCGATTACTTCTCTAAATGGGCGGAAGCTATATTGTTCACCGAAGTCAAGGCATCGAACGTGATTAGTTTCATTAAGCATCACATCATCTACCGCTTCGGCCTACCTCGCAGGATCATCCATGATAATGGTCCACATTTTGCAAGCCATGCGTTCTATCGATTCTGCGATAAGAATCGAATCCAGAACATAGCCCCTACTGCCTACAATCCAGCGGCTAACGGGCTAGCAGAAGCCTTCAACAAAATCATCATAAAACTTCTCAAGAAGTTTGTGTCTTCAAACAAGCACGATTGGAATGAGAAGCTCGACGAATGTCTATGGGCCTATCGTACATCGGTTCAGACTCCAACAGGCAGTACGCCATTCTCTATAGTTTATAGCAGCAAAGTAGTTCTTTCCCTAGAAATCCAGATTCCTTCTCTTCGAGTAGCCCTAGCCAGCGAGAAGAATACTGAAGAAAACTATCGTCTGCGACTCCAGGAGCTCGAAGCGCTAGACGAAAAATGCTTGTTAGCTCAGCAGCGCATTGAGCTATACCAAGCACGCCTTTCCAGAGCTTTCAACAAAAAGGTGAAGGAAAGAATCTTCCAAGTCGGCGATCTGGTCTTAGCAGTAAGAAGACCAATGGTCATGACGCACAAAACAAAAGGAAAATTCCAGCCCAAATGGGAAGGTCCTTTCGTCATAGAATCGGTATATCTAATGGTACGTACCGGCTGACCAAGCCTGATGGTGACTTGCTCATGATGCCTATCAATGGCAAGTTCCTGAAGAAATACTATGTGTAACCTCTTTTACATAATGTTCACATGTGTTCAGTCATATAAATGTATAGTGCAATATTTATATGATTCAAAAAAAAACTATCTAACTATTATCCGTATTTCAAGAGTCTTGAATACGCCCTGGATAATAGATCCTCTAAATATTTCCCCAGTAGAATCATTCCCGTTTTTGACTCTGTCCAAACTCGGTTTGACAAAAATAAGTCACGTCCATATTACCTCTGAATTATTTTTCGATAATTATTTCTCCAGTAAAATGATTATGTTTTGCCACGTCCACATAACCAATGAGCAAAGCATTCATCAAGGATAATCACGTCCCTATTACCACTGAATTATCCACTTCTCCCTAATGCTATATATCTTTCCACGTCCATATTACCTCTGGTCAGATGTAGAACATCCTCTGCTATTAGGTCCATATTACCTCTACTAGCAGCTTCGTTCAACTTATTATCTATATTCGAATCATTCGAATATAAAATGGATAATAGGTCCACGTCAAAAATTCTCCAATGGAATACCCACCAGAAATATCCTCGCTACATCCACATTACCTCTAGCATCGATATTTCACAAAACCACATTCATTTCCGAAAAGATTCTTTATTTTGTACTTAAATGTCTATCAAAAGACGGGAAAAAAGGTACAAGAGCCGTGACGGCCAAAAAAAAGAGAAGTTACAAAATCTACAGGATACCATTTACACAAATGCTGTATTATTGGCTCTCTAATACAATCACCACAGATATCACAAGCAAAGAAGGGAGTGAAAGCATTCTGTTTATTCAAAATCAGTTACATTCACAGGACTACAACTCAGGAGCAAAACAAAAAGTTCTTCATCTCTTCATCTGGATAATAAGTAAAAGATTACATTGATGTCCAAAAGAAGGGAAAATCCGCTACTCATCAGCAACACAAAGCTTGGTTAGTTTGGCAGCACCACGCTTTTGTCGAAAAGTAGTTTTGTGGCCCTCGAAGGAGGTCATGTTTTACTGCTGAGCAAGCAAATAAGGTTGTTGAACCTTCGAGAAGCTACACAGAGGAGGGCAAATATAGCATGCTAAAACATCTACAAATGGTGATCTTCTCTCCTCCATATTGCGGATGTCGTGGGCCCATTTCTCCAAAAGACCATACCTTTAAAACAACATGTCTAGTGTTGCTTTTGCCTACTTGAAGAACCGTGAAAGCAGAACTTTCACGATGACGCCAACTACCGTCCGACTCTTCGATGTATAAAGGTTCTTCCTACCATCTGAGGAAAACCCTTCCAAAACATGAAGAGTCCTGAGCTCTCTGATGTGTGCGTCAAGTGTTGCATCTTCACCATGCCCAAAATTGCCGATGCCGGTCCTGGAAAAATTTGCTAGCCAGAACCCTTCAAAAACACGAAGAGTCCTGAGCTCTCTAATGTGTACGTCAAGTGTTGCATCTTCACCATACCCAGAATTGCCGATACCGATCCTGGAGAAATTTGCTAGCCAGATCCCTACAAAACAGGCAGAAAGAAAGTCAGACTCAGGAAACTACAGAAAAAAACTAAGTCCTGAAGACTCCTATGTGCCCAAAGGGGTATGCGCCCATAGGGATATGAGCCCAAAACAAGATATATGGGCGCATAACACTCGGACAGTACGTAGGCGCATAATATGCCACTGTTTAGAAGGCACATAACATGGCAACACGTGGGTGCATAACACACCACAGTGTTGACGCATGACTTCTGTAGGCACATAATGATGCTCACAGAAGTATGTTGCCTTAGGCGCAAGCTCCCGGGCAGAAGAAAAGTTCGAGCGTCGCAAATTAACGCTCGAGAATTTGTTTTTGAAGCATGCCCTCACCCAGAATCGGGTCCTGGACTGCCGAGGACGCTGTCGCAGGAGGAGAGTCACTCGGAGCAGCCCCCATGCCCTTCGCGGATCTCTTGGCGACCTTGGGAGATATGGTTCTCAAAGAAAGAAGACGAAGAGTTTTCTGAAAAATTGAAAGAGAAGGGAATAATAAACTTTCTCTCTCATTCAGGGCCTATTTATAGGCACGGGCCACTTCCTATGCGCCCATACGCCCATTGCGTTGTATGCGCCCACAATGGCCTATGCGCCCACGTGAAGAATCAGCTTCCTGCATGCTATGCGACTGTCACTTGCTGATGTGGATGACATTTGAAGGATAGACCGCTTCAAATTCCGCTCTGATGAATCTGTCAGTTCGGATTTTGAGGAAGATCTCAACAGTCGTATCTCTCTAACAGGCTGGCCAAATACTATGCGCCCAAAGGAAAGAGTTGTGCTATGCGCCCATTGCATCACGAGAAGATGATCCATGCTTCTTTCAAAGTATTTCGAACTTGTTCAAGTATCAAAAATTTTGAAGGAGCTCTTGTAGAAGCATAAAAAATTTTCAGTAAATGAAGCCCCATGCGCCCAAGTCAGTGAAACCCCATGCGCCTAGTCAGTGGAGCTCCTTGCACCCAGTCAATGAAGCTCCATGCGTCCAGTCAGTAAAGCTTCATGCGTCCAGTCAGTAAAGCTTCATGCGCCCAGTAAAGTTTCATGCACACAAGACTAACTCCCCCGAAAGGAGGGCGCATAGCCTGAGATATGCCCATGAGCCCAAGCCTGACTCGGTCAAAGCCATGATCAAAACGTGCACCGAAGCGCATGGCCATGTCAGTCTCCACGAGCAGTCGTGCACCGAAGCATGCGGCCACGTCAACGCCACGACCAACCCATGATCTTGCAGTCTGCATGCGCCTACATCCTATGCGCCCAAAACAGGACTATGCGCCCACATAGGTACCAGCGTGTTTCTCCATGTGGGCGCATAACATCATTCCAGCCCAATAATGACTATAAAGGGGGGCCTCATTCCTCTTCAAGACACAGAATGGAGAGCATTTTTAAGAGCCAAATTGCTGCACTTCTTGCCAGTGAGCCGAGAGTTAGCAATTTTTTTAGGTTTTCTCCCTCTTTTGTAATCGAGGTGTCAACGGAGTAAAGGAGAAACTGCCTCTCGATCTCCATCATTCCATTTCCCAGAATTCTTTTTTGTACTCGGGGATCCTCAGCGCAGGATCTCTCAGGCGTACTCGATTTGTGGTGCCTTGCACCAATAAAGAAAAGACAGTGTTTCTTCTTCTTTTTTGTGTGTGTCCACAATAATAAATATAAAGCACGAGAGGATAATAAAGTAATTTTACAAGCAAGTAGCTGTATCGCTGCAGATGTAATCACTACCATCATGATCCGCTAACTAACTCCGTGAAATCTGCTACCTGAAGAGATTATCAGGTCCTCGGGGGACTAGTAAGATACATAAAAACATGCCTACTAATATAATAGTAAATAACATGTATAGAGGGTAAGAGCAGTGCAAAAAGAATATCTAAGGAACGATATGTCATATGGAAATCTAATACTAGACTTGGCTAATAATCAATCGAATAACACCTACAGCTTTAGTACAATGCAAGATACTCCCAATCTGTAGTATGTTTCGATTCTAGTACAATACAAGATACTTCCAATCGAGAAAGGCCAATTCTAGTATCGATCTCCTCTCCTAAAGGAATACAAGGGTCAAGTAAACTCTTATGGACTGTAGTACAATACAAGATACTCCCAATCTATAGTATATCTCAATTGCAGTACAATGGAAAATACTCCCAATCGAGATTGGTCAAGTCAGGTCAGGTCATACTCAAGCCAAGTCTAAGTCCATCAATATCAGGTCAATCAAGAAAACATGGCATAGAACTGACAACTCTATCATGAGACACGATAAACACGAATAAAACCAATAGACAAGCAAAAGAAATGAATAATATCCTATACGTGCACGTAAATCTAGAAAACAAGTAAAGCAGTCGATGACAAACCAATCACAATATGAAAAGCATGTAACCATGTGGAAAAGAAAACAACAGAAAAGGAAACATGTAAATACTGTATAAGTTCGGTAAGGTATACTTGCCTGGTTCCTGTAGAAGCATGGAAAAGAACAGGAAAGTCCATGTGGCTCAAAACAGAGGGAGTCTCATGCGGTTCAAAGAATCTCTCAGAGCTTCATGCGGCTCAAGAATCCCCTAGAGCTTCATGCGGCTCAAAAAATCCCCAACATAGCCATGCGGCTCGGGTAAAAGCCATGTGGCCTTATGTGGTTCGCCTCTACAGCTGGCCATCAAGCAGCGGCCTCATTTAATGCTCTGACGCAACAAGGCAGCACTGACATAAAGGAGAATTAACAGCTCTGACATAAAGCTTCAATGATGACTCTGACATAATGGCGTGCTCCTAGGGAAACAAAGACAATCTCTATAGCTGGCACGATCCACCAAAATTCCAAAGCTTTTCATACGGATCGCTTCAAGGTCTTCCATGCGGCTCTGAACACGTGGCCACCCTTATGCGGTTCAGTTGGAGGCCATCCCCATACGGCTGCTACTCTCGTGCGGCTCGGATCATGGGGGACCATCCTCATGCGGCTCAGATTCTGGGAGGCCACACTCATGCGGCTTTGACACGTGGCCACCCTTATACGGTTCAGTTGGAGGCCATCCCCATGCGGCTGCTACTATCATGCGACTCGGATCATGGGGGCCATCCTCATGCGGCTCAGATTCTGGGAGGCCACACCCATGCGGCTTTGACACGTGGCCATCCTTATGCGGTTCAGTTGGAGGCCACCCCCATGCGGCTACTACTTCCATGCGGTTCGGATCATGGGTAGCCACCATCATGCGGCTCAGATTTTGGAGGTCAAACCTATGTGGCTGCCACCCTCATGCGGCTCGGATCATGGTGGGCACCATCATGCGGCTCAATTACCAGACCACACGCATGCGGCTCTGTCAGGACACCATGTCCATGTGGCTCGCGGTTAGGACACGTGGCAGAAGATCAGTTAAGACTTAATTCCCCGCGTTCCTACGGCTCGCAGCATAATGACGGTTAGACACGTGGCACAAGATCAACCAAGATTTACCCACCTGGATTTGTTGCTATCAACAAATCACAACAATCAGATTTATTGCAATCATCATAATTACCCGGATCAATCTCCAATAAATGATGCAGATTTGTTGCAATCAACATAAAAACAAGATCAAGGCAAATCTTAACAAATCCCTAACCGCCCACTGTTTAAGGGGCAATCATTGCAAACCCTACTTATCACACCCCACTCCTATAAATAGCAAGGTGCCATTCCCTTGTAAACCCTGGACACATAGAGAGACAGACACACGCACAGAGAGAGCGGCGACGCACAGAAGAATCTCTCCACATATCCCGAGAGCATTTCTTCATCAGAGCCAAGGCTACGTCCGATCGTCCAAGGAGTAAGGCAGAGTTGATAGCACTCTCCCGAGCCTCTACCGTCACCTCCCAGAATCAAAAATAAACAATTGTACTTAGATTGCTGTAACTAGATTTTCAATCCTAGGCTTTCCTTGTATGAGCGAGTTTGTATTGTGAGTCTAAGTTCAGTCCTCCCATAAAACTGTTCTGTACTTTTACAATCAATGGCAAACACGATGGCGACTCTGCTGGGGACTAACTTCTCCACGGTTGAGGAGTTGGTGACGCAATCGGATGCAGCCAAACTTGGATCCACTCAACAGATGCTGGTCGTCCGGTTCGACTAGCAGGCGTTTGAAGAAATGCTCTCCGACGGGAGCGCTGGCCCGGTCCAGCGACGAGCCCGTAGGGAGTGGCAGCCCAAATCATTCGCTCCTCCCCAAGCTCTCGAAGGAGTACTCTCTGTTGCCCAACACGGCGGAGAAGTCTCGCAGGCGACCCCACTTCAGACCATAGGGGACTCTGTTGTCCCCAAGTCCGACAGAGGAAAATAATACGATGCTAGACTTGCAGGGACAAAGGGTAACTCTACACGGTCCAGGAAGAAGCCACAGAAGGGCGCCAGCCGCATGAAGATTCATGCGGCCACAAAAGCCAGCCGCAGACAGAAGGCTCATACGGCCAGAACTACAAGCCGCATGGAGGAGGCTCATGCGGCCACCATGACTTCCAGCCATATGGAAGAGGCCCACATGGCCACTACAGCTCCCAGCTGTATACAAACTGCCAGCTGTATACGGACCGCTTATGCGGCCACAAATGTCAACCGCATGCAGGCAGGCTATGCGGCTAACAATCTCAGCTGCAGGTCATCTGCTTCATGCGGCTCGGGCTCAGTCTTCGACCGCCTCTCAGGCGGTCCTAACCCTAGATGCTCTCATGTGCCAGTCTCTGTGGACTCTTCCAACTATGCACTCTCAGGTGCTAGAAGGAAGAAGTCTCGGGTAGCGTGGGCTCGTCAAGCTCGGTCAGCTGTTCCAACTTCTGACTATCAGGGCATCCCGCTGGCTATTACGCGGGCCCCTGATGGAAAGTTGTACAGAACTATTCGTGTCCAACCCCCGGCGGCCAACGGACAGAATAGTTTTCAAGAATCTCCCAATAAAGATCAGGGGAAGGTACTCGTACTACCCCCATATCAGGAAGCAGGCAGGATGCCAACACACTCATGTGCTCAGGACTCCCGGGCCCACAAAACGAGTGACTTGCGTAACGTGATTCTTCACAAACGCAAGGAAAGAGACGAAAACTTGGTGTACAGAGAGTCCTTTCATGGACACTACTACACTCAAGTCATTGTCAACTGCTGCTGCTGCATGGCAGCTGTACAAGAGGACCGACAATTCGTATTCCAACGACTGCAACACCCAAGCACAGTAGACGAGGCGCTTCTTGTCGCCTCTTGCAATTCTGCTCAGAAGATCCCTGGCGGCAGAAAAGGGAAGAAAACAAATGTCTCAAGCCCGAAAGTTTCAACCAAGAAACTCTCTTCTAAGCGGTTGTCCACGACCGTTACAGGAGGAGTTTACCAAGGCACTGGCTCTAAGACGAAATCTTCAACTCTTGGAGATCCGTCATCTATATCTCTGGAGGTAGCCGAAGCTGGAGGTAGCCTCTCTCCAAACATCCACGACAATCCGGTGTTCCAAGAAGATAATCCAGGAGAAACGGTTCCTCCAACAGATGCGGCAGGTTCCGACGTCCCCGAGGACGTCCACAACTCTCAAGAAGAGGCAAGCTCTGAAGCTGGAGGTACCACTCCTTTGAGTCCGAACCAGAGGAGAACATTCCCACATACCCTGATGACTTCTCCGTACAAAGGTATGACTCAGAAGGCACGTCCTCCACCGTTCCTTCCATCTCTCCTCATGTAAGGACGATGTTCATGACGGACAGCAACCAAGAGGGTCCCAGTGATCGCCAACGCATCGACACTCTGGAGGCCATACTGCATACCTTGATCAAGTCCGTGGACGAGATCAAAACGGCCCTACCGACTCTGCAAGGAAGGACGCCTGGCCAAACAAATGTGGGACCCACGGTCAATGCAGACTCGAACTCAGCTGCACCAAACCCAGGTGATAATTCTCCTGAAATATCTGCTCCCACCGCTGCAGACGAGGCCAGAGAGGCAAGACGGGAGGTCCAGGAGCTCCAGGCCATGTTCCACGCCCGAGAAACCTACCAGGTCCTCAGGATACGACAACCGTATCCTGCTGCATGGAGAGATGTTCCCTTCCCACAAAGTTATAAACCATTCAACATCAATCCGTATGACGGAAAGACATCTGCAAGCAGGTACATCAACTACTTCGAAGTCACAACCGACCATCTACCTCATGACGATGCCATCCTTACGTGGTTGTTCATTGGAGCGTTGGAAGGGGTCGCCTTCGACTGGTACCGCAACTTGCCGGATAACTGCATCCATTCCTTCGCTGGCTTCAAACGTATATTCCTGGAGAGGTTCTACGAAGTAGGACAAGACGTGACGATGCCCACTCTCATGGATGTTGTTCAAGAAGAAAATGAGCTGACCAGGAACTATATCGAGCGATTTCGTCAAACCGCGATGAAGTTGCCTTCCAGTAACCCTGATTCCTCTTTAATTGAAATTTGCCAAAAGAGGCTGCTCCCCACAATCAGCCTCTGGATGGGCGAAAGTCAGTTTAAGGATTGGAAGACTTTCTTTATCAGCGCCACTAGCGCAGAAGACAAGTTAAAGAAAGCTCGCCAACTGGGATTGCACGTCTCGGAAGGAGAGGACAAGGGCAAACACCCTAACACCAACAGCAACAATGGTGGTAACCCCTCCAACAATCGAGACAACAAGGGCAAACAGGCTATAGTGGCTGACACAGCTCCAAAGCCTGAACCGAAGCCGGTAGAGAAGTAGTGGCCTCAGATGACCTACTCCTTCGAGGACGGCCATGTCAAGCCCATCTTGGACATACTCATACAAGGAGGTCGAATTCAACTCCCTCTTCTAATGAGTGAACCTCGTCCTACAGAAATGGAGAGCCCCAAGTACTGCCACTACCATCGCTATGTCCACCATGCTACACAAGACTGCTACCAACTGAAGTGATACATCCAGCATCTCATCGATTCTAAGGCCTTGGCCATTGATTTCGAAGAGGTGACCGTAGCAGCCAACATGGTGTCTGTACAATTCGACAGCTTTCCTCCGACAAAGACTCAAGATGTAGTAGTGCCCGTCCCTAGAGCAAAGATGAAGGTCGCTAACCTTCCTCCTTCTCGAGACCAGGCTGCTGGTCCAGTGCCCCTCACCACATCACGAAGGGAGGTCATATGGGTCCATCCGGACTTGGTAACTGAAGTGACTCAGTCTGCACCACCCTCCACCAGCAAGAAGAAGAGTGGAAAAGTCAAATCATGCCGCACAATCTCGATAAAGGTCAAAAAAGCTACGGCTGTTGTTACCCGATCCGGCGCACAAACCAAACCTCCACCAGGTAACTCGGCTGAAGATCATCAACCGACAGCTGCTGATGCTCCAGGACATTCTTAGCCTTCGACGACCGATAAGCCTAGGCCGAAGGAGACTCGCTTTGACAAGCCGCTCCGAAGAGAGATGCCTCATGGGCTGGAGAGGCCCTACAACATTGACATCTTGGCACAATTGGCCAACACACCGGCCAAATTGTCGCAATACAAGCTCCTGAGGCTCTCCAAAGATGTTCGCATCGTACTGAGCGAGGCACTACAGAATGCCGACGCATATCTGGCTCAGTCCAATCTCCCTGGGGAGAGCTCGCCTGCAGATCTCCAGGACAGCGCTTGTACAGGCGCAATGCCCAATATTGTCTTCACTCCACAGGATATGCTTATAAAGACCAACCTGCACGATCGCCCTCTGTATTATACTGGATATATTGGCGACATCAAGGTGGATCGGTTGCATATTGATCCCGGTTCTTCCATAAGCATCATCCCGAAGGGCCTGCTATACCACCTGCGCATCCCAATGCATTGCCTGACGCCGACAAGCACTGCTATCAGTAGTTTTAATTCAGGCAGAAGCTATCCGATCGAGAAGATTCGTCTGAAATGACAAATCGGCAATCTTCAATCGGAAGTGACCTGTTATGTCATAGATGAGGACACGTCCTACAATATTCTCCTGGGGCTTCCTTGGATACATGATACATGATCGTGCCTTCCATACTGCACCAGTGCTTCAAGTACGTCGACAAGCATGGCTTCGTGAAGACAAAATTTGCTGACATTGATCCCTTTAAAGGGGTCGAATTCTACTACTCAGACTCATGCTTGTACGAGAAGTCGAAAAAGGCACCTTGTCGAAGGAGGTACTCATACTCAAACTGAGGCAACAATTGGATCAGAAGAACCTCTGACAATCCACCTTCAAGCCCGCAAACCTGGCAGGACTGTACCACTTACAGCCACTCTGCGTAACGATACAATCAGATTCTCTGCACAAGAGGGGTAGATGATAATCCGACTGCCAAGGTCTGGCCAAGCGCCAAGACCCACGCTAGAGCCACTGACAATCAGGCTGCCTAGAGGTAGCCAGCAACAAACAGAGAAGCTCAATCCCTCTGTCAAGCCGATAACGATTCGTCTTTCCAGAATGAATCGGCAGCTGAACGCGAAGCCGGGGACTGCAAGT
>JANAVB010020505.1:0-19669 GCA_029216955.1 Iris pallida
CTGACTGGGCGCCACCCACAGCGTCTCGCCGGCCACCGTCGGCCGGTCCGGCGCAGCCGAGGAGAGACGACATCGCAGCGGCAGCACTAGCGTTGACCGCAGCAGCGGGGCCGGGCAGCCGCCCCCGCCGGATGCCCCCATCGCCACAATTCTGGACCCCGATAACCGTCTGACATCCGTGTGCCGTCGACTACCATGCCGGAGCGGGCGTGCCGTGCCGGAAAACAGACAGAAACAGCAGTAACAACAACAGCGGAAACCCCATCTTCTCGACGTGATTCCAACATCATCGAGCCATCGTTTCTCGAAACGATTGTCCAGGTAAACTCACAACCTAACCATCTCGAACCCTAGCCAACTATTTTGAATCGAAACATATTGTGTTCGACGAGAAAGCGAATCCAAAATCGGAGAAAAATAGGGAACACTATTCTTTTAAACGGCCTAAAACTGTCCAACCACCTGTTTTGGAAGACGGATTACGGACAGGATATCGATACTCTTGAAAATCTACTTGAATAATTTCGTAGACAACCTACAGGTCTTAGAAGCCCTTCTTGTAGTTTCTATTTTCATCAATCATAGGCAAAGTTGTTAGTTTTCAAAAAATAAGAAAAACCTGTTTTCGAAACCCCGAAAAAACCACGATACGACGTGCGTCCCGCCAATCCGGGCGACGTGGTCGCGAACCGAAAGCATCAAAAGGTGCGTATCGGCTTCGTGAACGTGTGGGCTTTGACGGAATTCAAATTGGTTGCGTGTGCGCGACGAATTTGATGCGTATCAGTCGAAATTCACCATATCGACATTTTTCAAAATTTTCCAATTACTTTGTGCACGTTCGTCAAATCGAGACGAAACTTACGCCAACAGGATCGTATCATTTTTCTGGTCTTGTATGCCAAGTTTGGTCCGGTTATGAGATAGTTGATCGGATCACCGTTTTACGGGCCTCACGATCCAACTCAACGGGCGATTTCGTGCACAGCCCACCGGAATCCAAAATTGGACAGACCGTTGGATTCGTATCATCAAAATAAATGTGTAGACATGTAGTTTGACGACTTTAGAGACCATTAAATTTGGAACGCTTTTTGGTATAAAGTGGGTCCAACGGCGGATACCGTTTTGACCCAAAATTATCGTTTTGCCCCTGTGTCCAGAATTGGACTTAAGGACAGGCAATCTTAGCTAATTTGACTAATTTGGAAACGTTGGTAAAGTCTATTACAGCTTCTAGAGGCAGTTGTGAGACTTGAACTTTCTGACTTGTTGATTGACGATGTATTGTTGGTTCTCCGTGCAACCCTCAGGCAAGTACACCTTGCCAAATTTTATAGTATTTATATGCATATTCTATATTGTTATCTCTTTCCAGTTCTTTTCATTATCTGTCATTCATGTTTATTATACTTCCTTTTCTTTATGTGAACGTTTCTTATTTAGTTATCTTATGCCAATGTTGTTCCATGTGAGTCTTGTGACGATTTTGACTAGTTTTCTACCTTCGTCCTTGAACTTGACTTAACCTGTAGTCATGATTGATTGAATAGACATTAGCCATGATATCTCTAGGACTGGGAGCATCCAATGGCGTTACAGTGTTAGAGACTTCTTATCGACCAGTTATCCTGTCTCTAGGACCGGGAGTATCCCATGGCATTACGGTAGTAGAGACTCACCTTTTGTCTCGAGGTCGGGAGCGTCCCATGGCATTACGATATTGAGACGTCTTATTGATCTTTGTCTATTTTATATTCCTCTACTTGTTTTTTCCTATTTTTCTTGAATGTTATTTACTGTACAATAGGCATGTATATTATGTGTCGTGTTAGTCCTCTGAGGACCTGGTGATCTCTCCAGGTATTAGATGAAGGTATGGTACACCTATGGAGGATGATTGCTACACCGAGACTGCAGGTATGTTTAGTTGATATTTTATCTTTCTCTTCCATAATTAGATTTTGTCCTATATTTGATTCTTGCTACATTATAGCCTAGTCTTGTACAAACTTCTATTTTCCTCTAGCTTGTTCATGATAAATGTGTTATTGGGGATCCACTCTAACATATTTATCTAATCTAGAATCAGTGTATTATGGCCTGATCAGCCTTACTGTACTTGATTCGTCATACCATCATTATTCTGTGGATTGAGATATAGTTAATCTAGAATAACCAGACAACTTATATGTATTCGAGCCGGGCTGGAGTCCTCTCGATCCGTAGCTGGCACGTATACGTATCCTAGTCCTACGTATTTTGGGACTGGGGCGTTACATGTTTTTGTGGTGGCCCATGCAGGTCGAGTTAGCCGTTTCGGTTACGTCACTATATCGAGCGGGCCTGCGACCTGATTAAACCCTTAGGAATCTCAATCCACAACTGCCTTGACAATTTTTTTGGAAATTTCTCTACCGTCCTTGAACTTCGTATTGCTCTCGATTACCCTTTCTTTGATTTCTCGTATCACTGCTTATCGTCCCTTCCAATTTCGAAGTGACGAATAATCGTACTATATAGGATTTATCAAAAATTCTTAGGTTATAGTGTAAGATAGTCTGCTTATTGTATTGTGATTGCTTGATAGATAATGGAGATTAGAGATGCCATATGTCATAGGGCATCATGTGTTTGATGAGGTAGTTTAACCAAAGGTGGGTAGATGTCCTCAGTATAGAAATAAATATATGATCATGCTAGATTTTGCTCTTATGGTAGTCGCTAGATCAAGAATAGTGTGCTAGTTTTAGTACGGAGACTGACCCTCTAAAAGAAGAACCTAAGCATAGCCTAACCTAACCCATTTACTATTGTTAGTTAAAGTGAGGAGTAGGTGGATTAGTAGATACCACTTATCTGGGTTAGGAGACTCATATAATTGTAATAATAATACGGTTAGGAGGGACACGTCTTCAATGTGATCTTTGTAAGACCGCCAGTACCAAGAAGAGCCATTAGAGATAACCATCTATATTTTAGGATAGAGATGTTGCAAAAAAAATCAAATAGTTAAGATCGATAATTACTTGAATTATTAGGAGACACCATAGTGACCTAGCGTATCCCTTAACCTATTCATAGTAACCCTAGCACGGTTCTTTGTTAGTGAGCCTTATTTTAATTTCGAGGACGAAGTTCTTTTAAGGTGGGTAGATTGTGAGGACCCTGATTTTTGGCATTATTTTTTTATTTTAATTTATAGTATTTCTAATTATTAGGTTATATTGTATATTTAATTAGGATCTTATATGTACTTTTTCGTGTCTTTGATTTTGGAGCACAAGACGTGGCCATCTCTCGTAACATCCTTCATGAGTTTTGTAGTCGACAGAATGACCTTCAATTTAGTATATCATATCCCATCCAAAATTGTCCCTAGCATTCTTTTTAGCTTCGCAGAACTTTGGGTCAATTTAGGCCATTTGATTATTTACCGTATTTCTAGACCGAACTTCCAACTTGAGTGCATGACTCGACATTGATCAAAATCATTTGACCCAATATATGGTTTTGACCCATTTTGAGTCTACGACACACATGCCAAGGGTGTGCCACTCAATCGAGTCTCCATGTGCTATTTAATTGCAAATGGCACAAGAGACTTATTGGTTGACTCTTAGAGATCGATTTGATTAGGAAATATATGTGGACCCTAACCTAGCCAACCGTACCTGGTAGGAAGCCGTGTTGGGTTGCCATGACAGTATAATTAGTATGGATTTATTTGGGATGTTATACAGTCAAATAGATTTAAATAGGATTTTATATATATATGATTATATTTATAATAACCTAATATTTATATAGATATGGCCTTAGTCATGGTTAAGTTCTAAGATGCATAGCGACTAGGAATTTTGGTACGGTTAGTGTAATTGTGTGCTTTGACTAGTATATTAGCCATGCTAGGGAAGGCCCGGCCATAGCTATATCCCAAGTAGAAAAACCAGGTAATGTTGCGACTTAACCCCCACCGATGAATTAGTTATTTATTAATTAGATATATTGATTTTTTTTTGGATGACCTGATTGTACCAATTTAGCCCGAATTGGACCCGAACCAAGTCCAAGCCTATGTAGGCATGTAGTGAGACCAAGGACGACCATGTCGACATATTTTATGTGTGTGCAAATATTTCTTATATTATTTTAGAAATTGATATTGTATTTCTAATTATTTTATTATTGTACAAAAGTTTTTATTTTTATTATTAAATAATGTTTTATAAAAATTGTATAGTTTTCTGGACCCAAATAAGGGTGTGTGGTAAAGTTCACCCATTAGAACAATTTTTATTATTTTATTATTATTAAAGTTATTTTGTGAAGATTAAATAAATACGTTCATACTATTATATATTATTATTATTATTATTATTATTATTATTATTATTATTATTATTATTATTATTATTATTACTATTATTATTATTGAATTGATTTATTATAAATTTAATTTATATATATATGTAGATATGTTTAATTATATTAAATATTTGATAGATAACATTTAAATTTTATTTGGATTTAAATAGATTTATAGGGGTGTATTATATATATATATATATATATATATATATATATATATATATATAGGTTAATAAGGAAAAAAAGAAAAAAAAACCAAAATCTCGCGAGATAGAATCCACCTCAAAACCCGATGGATCCCCAACTTGAGCACCAGTAGATGGCCGCTCCACTGTTCCATTATATATAAAAAAAAGAAACAAAAACCCTAATCTCTAAACCTAGCCTCGCGACCTCCCCGCCTCTGCCTGACTGGAGCGCCACCGCAGCGTCGCGGCGGGCCACCGCCGGCCAGGCGCAGCCGAGGAGAGACGACAGCAGCGGCAGCAACAACGTTGACCGCAGCAGCGAGGCCGGGCAGCCGCCACCGCCGGGCGCCCCCATCATCGCACTTCCAGACCCCGACAACCGCCTGACGTTCGTGCGCCGTCGACCACCACGCCGGAGAGTGCACGGCGTGCCGAAAAACAGACAGTGTCACGCCCCGCTCCCGTAGGAGCGATCGTCCTCGCTAAGGCGTGATGCCGCACGAGCCTAGATTGCGCTTGTGCAAGGCGGGTTCCATAACGACCGATTACAGCGATTACGACGGGGTCGTCGCGCAGAAGTCCCAAGTAGAGATAATAAACACGCAGCGGAAATTTAGAACGAAACACAAGTTACTCAAAAGATAATCTTTATTGATATCGAAACAACGGTTAGATTGGGGGCGCAAGGCCAAGATTACAATCACTCAAGCTCACTCTTTTACTTTACAAGTCACTCTGCTCTCTCTCATCTCTCGATACCATACTTTGAATCCAGCGGAAGCTTCGAAAGGCGATGTCCATACATTATGTCCCGTATAAGTCTGGTCTTCACGCGGCCACACGCTTCGAATCGCCAAGGAACTCCGTGCCTCGACGCATCCAAGCGAGCCCCACACCACGAGCTTATACCTGTGCCTGCACATAAACACTGTTTGGGTGTCAGTACTCAACTGTACTGGTGGAGTGAGCTCCTCGCCCACCCATACAAAACCGACACGTTTATTTTACTTTGTGCAATACAAGCCCCTTTACGATTGTCTTTCTAGTCTTGCCTTAGGATCGATTTTAGGACCGACGCTTGGCCTATTTAGTGTCTTTAGACCATCTCCGTGTCTTGCACTGACAACGTACTCATACTTTGCCTCTAGACCTTTCTCGTGCTTGCATTGTTAACGTACCGACTCATAGTTGTCATTCGTACCATACTCTTGGACGTAACGACTAGGTCGTGTCAAATACTTGCCCGTGTCTTAAACATCGAGGCCGTGCCTCAAAGCGTAACCTGACTTATCAAAGCTCGCCTTATGGCCCTTCTCGACTTAACGCACAATGACTAACCAAACTTGTGGAATCGGTGTTGAGAACTCAAGTACGACGCCATATCTCATGCCGAAGCACGTGTCTTTACGTATAGCCGAATCGTAGGCTTTATAATACTTAGGGTGCAACCGAGCACACATTTCACCAATTCAACGCATACCGTGCTTACGCTTCCTTTGTTATGACCGACACCGTGCATGCGGATTCGCCGCTTAGCACACCAATTATCTATATAAAAGGCCACTGGCATGACAAGCCATCGCGGACATAGCTCGGGCAGGTAGCGGGTCCTTCAGTGCAGGTAGCGAGCCCCATTGAAAGCCCCCGACTACCCACGCAATAAAAGCATGCGCTTCTATAACGTCTACCTCCTAGGACGACTGGGCCCGGTGCCCCGACGTATAACCAGTCTAGGCAGAAATCCTTATCGACAAGGTGTCCAATGACCACGCACCTACGAGACATCTAGACTCACGTAAATGCATGGCCTATTTGTTGGTACGACTGGAACTATACTTAGCAAATCGTGCTCTGAACCACCCTTTGCATTTCGTACATCGAGACTGCGAGACTCCCAACCGAGGGAACGCCTCGAACTTCTTAACATGAATAGGAACGCGAGACTCCCAACCGAGGGACTGTCTCGAAACACCTTGACGTGGAGAGGAACGCGAGACTCCCAACCAAGGGACCGCCCTCGAAACACCTTAACATGGATAGAAACGCGAGACTCCCAACCGGGGGACCGCCTCGAACTTCTTTGAACTCGAGGGAACGACTACTACGTAGCCTTCCAACTTAATTTGAACAAAACGTGTTCCTTAAGTGCCATGGACCGTGGCTAACTTTACATCGTGCCAACCGTGGCTTGTGCCTTTAACTGAATTACGTCTTACGCGACGCTATCACCCAAGTTATACGTTATATGACGGTCCGTGAGATCGTGGGACTATTTGACTTGACAACCGCAGAACGAGCGGGACGACACTTAGAATGACTTAGTTCGACCGGCATAACTTTGCCTAACTTACTCAAGCCTACAACTTAACCCGAGGGACGAGCCAAGGCTATGCCAAGCCTCGCGCAGTGGAAACGTGCATGCTTTATCGAGCATTTATGCGGGCGACGCCTATGACTTAGGCTAACTCATCGTTTGTGTCGAATACCAACTTTTCCTTCTCCCAAGCCGCGGGACGGAGGATCGAGTGTCATTTTCAAAGCACGCTGAGCACCGACTCTAATCAGACTGTGGGACGTTTTTCATGTTCTAAACTCAATTTTGATCCGTCGGGATAATTCCCTTTAGCTATATGGATTCGTCTCTTTTATCATTAAGCCTACTTGTGCATGTTGAAAACATATGAATTATTATGTGAAGGCTGAGATGAGGCAAGTTCACCGAAACTATCCTACCTGAGCGATGTCTTCGAGTTGCCGTTGTAAGGCCAAGTCCGAACGTCGTCGGCATTTCGATTTTTCCGATTGACTTTGTGGGACGGGGCACTACAACATACACCACTCAGAACAAGTCTCGTCCTCGAGACTTTCCTGAAGGCAAGCCATCCTACCATTTCTATGGCCAAGACTTAATCGTACACACTCCGCCTACGCGTTTCTTCGATTCTGAGCCACGCTCGCACTTATCGCTAACTTAGTCTTAAGGCACACCAACCGATCAACCAACATTCGAACTCGTCTCAAATCATGATTACATTACCATCAACTTTTCTTCAAAATTCACGATTTCAAAATCCTCCACACTTTCCCGTTCCTCAAGTCTCACTTGATTCAACGTATCACTTAGTTGGATCGTGCACATATTCCAGGCGTCCCCACAATACATGCATTTCAGCCAAGCCTCGTGATAGAGAATCCGCCATCACCACTCGAGTCGGATCGTGCACATATTCGGGCGTCCCTGATATACGTGCATGTCAGCCGAGACTCGCGAGTGGTGCCTCCGTAACTCCTATCGCTTCGTGCTCGAACATCTGCCTAACCGCTAGGCTATGTCTCTTCGTCAGTACTGGAATCATAGTTCCCAAACAACGATATCAATACTGACCCCATCCTAAGGTCAAACCAAATCGTTGGTACAGGATTTTCTACCCAAGCTCGCACCACTCCAATTTCTAAACATCGAGCATCGATTTCCTACACACATCCCAAAGTTCGTCGCATGGGGTCCGAGTAGTTTAGTAAAACCATACAATAACTTACATTTCAACCAATTCCACGTCGTATCAATATCGTTCGTTCATCAAACCGTTTCGCATAGTCTATCTCTTCGAACACGTTCGTCAAAATCTGCCCATCAATCTTTCCAAGTCAAGCATGCTACGATACGATTCATCGCAAAACCATAATTCATATTTTATACTTCCAAAATCTTCTATTCCAATTCACATAATCGATCAGAAGGTCGTCTGACTTAACAGTATGCCACGCTCCGATCTCACGCGAGTCCGATTATCCCCGGTGGGCACGAATCACCATTCACGCTCCCGCGAGATAATCATTCTCATCGAGACGTAACTCTTGTTCGTTTCTAGACTAGTTCATTCTCGATGCGCGGATTGGACCTACTCAATCCTCAAGTTTATTCAATCATCATTCGCAAGTCCTAACATCCTCGAATTTGACTTCGCATCAAACCAACAAGTCAGGACAATCAAAGTTGCCGTGTCCTGATTTTCTGAGTTCGATTATTCCCGCGACATGAATCACCATGTCAGCGCTCACGCGGAATGATCGACCCAAATCCGACGCAACGTATGTACGAGGCTGGAGTTGCGCTCGCGCAAGACAAGACCGTCGACGTTATGGTTATCAACGCAACCATCAGAACACGATTTCTTTCACCCAACATTCGTCTCAATCAAGATCCTAAGTATAGCATCCAACCGAACAATAACACTTGCACGATCGTCATTCCTCAAATTAGAGTGCCCCCGAGTTATCGTATATCGATCTTTGATATGCCTCAATACCATCGATGATATGCGTAACCTGACGATCTTCCTTTGCAACAAATTTCGAGTCGTGATGATGCTATCGTCCGACTCGATAATCTCCTCGAATCGTTCACCACATCAATTTTTTCAACCCAAATTCACGTATCATTTATCCGTCTATCTTAAGTCATCGACTAACGTATTTCCTTAATTTGCATCATTACTTGCTAACTCAAACCATCGAGCAACATCGAATTCAATCCTCAGAGTCGTTTGCGTAACTTCAAAGTCAAACCTTTCGTGCACGCTATCTTCTCGTCATGCTAACTTTTCATATACTATCGTATCAGTTTCTTAAATCAAGTCATCTATTTATTTTATCATTTAGAATTTCTATTTCGCAACTCGCATTACCATTCACGAATCGTTTGGATGATGTCTCGCTTGCGATATCGTCGCTTGTGGACGCACTCGTACTATCCGTAACTCCTTTAGTTTCACCCAAACAATTTCTATAACGTCCATACACCACTCGGGTTCGAGCCATCCGATCTAGTCCAAATCACGTTCGCGTTATTCGCTAAGACATGTTTCAGATTCGTTCGACGAATCCCTAGCGTAATCATTCACGTCGCATCGACGCACTAAGTCGTTCGCACTATTCGTCAAAATCCAGAACAATCATCCGTGTACGCCTAAGCGTTAGTCTGATAACGATCCTATCGATATATACTCCAAGTGTATCTCCGTTCCCGACCAAGCGGTACTTAATATGGTTGCGACTCGTTTGCACCAAAAGGTCGAGGTGTGCGATACGCGGACTAAGTTGTGCCGCATAACCATCCCGTATGGACTATACTCCGAGTTTTCATGCTCATTTGCTAATGTTGACGTAGGACTCGTTAGGCACGCATGCGACTCGCTAACTTTAGCACGTGTCTTCTATCAACTCAAGGTCGGCACCGTTCGGCCCAAAGGCCTACCAACGTATCCGACGATGGCCTACCGATGCGTTCGACGGAACGCTTGTACGAGCTTTTAAAAATATTAGACTTATTGTATGGACATCCCGTGGAACAATCGAGAGAGAGCGCACCAACGATATCAACTTGCGGAAGCAACATTCAGAGTTCGCGGAAACATCAGAGTTAAAGAATTCAATCGATATTCCAAGGACGTAAAGCCGTGCTCTGATACCATTATGTCACGCCCTGCTCCCGTAGGAGCGATCATCCTCGCTAAGGCGTGATGCTGCACGAGCTTAGATTGCGCTCGTACAAGGCGGGTTCCATAACGACCGATTACAGCGACTGCGACGGGGTTGTCGCACAGAAGTCCCAAGTAGAGACAATAAACACGTAGCAGAAATTTAGAACGAAATACAAGTTACTCAAAAGATGATCTTATTGATATCGAAACAACGGTTACATTGGGGGCGCAAGGCCAAGATTACAATCACTCAAGCTCACTCTTTTACTTTACAAGTCACTCTGCTCTCTCTCATCTCTCGATACCATACTTTGAATCCAGCGGAAGCTTCGGAAGGCGATGTCCATACATTATATCCCGTATAAGTCCGGTTTTCATGCGGCCACACGCTTCAAATTGCCAAGGAACTCCGTGCCTCGACGCATCCAAGCGAGCCCCGTACCACGAGCTTCTACCTGTGCCTGCACATAAACACTGTGTGGGTGTCAGTGCTCAACTGTACTGGTGGAGTGAGCTCCTCGCCCATCCATACAAAACTGACACGTTTATTTTACATTGTGCAATACAAGCCCCTTTACGATTGTTTTTTCTAGTCTTGCCTTAGGATCGATTTTAGGACCGGCGCTCGGCCTATTTAGTGTCTTTAGATCATCTCCGTGCCTTGCACTGACAACGTACTCATACTTTGCCTCTAGACCTTTCTCGTGCTTGCATTATTAACGTACCGACTCATAGTTGTCTTTCGTACCATACTCTTGGACGTAACGACTAGGTCGTGTCAAATACTTGCCCGTGCCTTAAACATCGAGGCCGTGCCTCGAAGCGTAACCTGACTTATCAAAACTCGCCTTACGGCCCTTCTCGACTTAATGCACAACGACTAACCAAACTTGTCAAACCGGTGTTGAGAACTCAAGTACTACGCCATATCTCATGCCGAAGCACGTGTCTTTATGTATAGCCGAATCGTAGGCTTTATAATACTTAGGGTGCAACCGAGCACACATTTCACCAATTCAACGCATACCGTGCTTACGCTTCCTTTGTTATGACCGACACCGTGTATGCGAATTCGCCGCTTAGCACACCAATTATCTATATGAAAGGCCACTGGCATGACAAGCCATCGCGGACATAGCTCGGGCAGGCGGCGGGTCCTTCAGCGCAGGTAGCGAGCCCCGTTGAAAGCTCCCGACTACCCATGCAATAAAAGCATGCGCTGCTATAATGTCTACCTCCTTGGACGATTGGGACCGGTGCCCCGGCGTATAACCAGTCTAGGTAGAAATCCTTGTCGACAAGGTGTCCAATGACCACGCACCTACGAGACATTTAGACTCACGTAAATACATGGCCTATTTGTTGGTACGATTGGAACTGTACTTAGCAAATCGTGCTCTGAACCACCCTTTCCATTTCGTATATCGGGGCTGCGAGACTCCCAACCGAGGGAACGCCAAAACTTTTTAATGTGAATAGGAACGCGAGACTCCCAACCGAGGGACTGCCTCAAAACACCTTGACGTGGAGAGGAACGCGAGACTTCCAACCAAGGGACCGCTTCGAACACCTTAACGTAGATAGAAACGCGAGACTCCCAACCGGGGGACCGCCTCGAACTTCTTTGAACTCGAGGGGAACGACTACTACGTAGCCTTCCAACTTAATTTGAACAAAACGTGTTCCTTAAGTGCCATGGACCGTGGCTAACTTTACTTCGTGCCAACCGTGGCTCGTGCCTTAACTAAATTACGTCTTACGCGACGCTATCATCCAAGTTATACGTTCTATGACGGCCCGTGAGATCGTGGGACTATTTGACTTGACAATCGCAGAACGATCGGGACGGCACTTAGAATGACTTAGGTCGACCGGCATAACTTTGCCTAACTTACTCAAGCCTACAACTTAACCCGAGGGATGAGCCAAGGCTATGCCAAGCCTTGCGCAGTGGAAACGTGCATGCTTTATTGAGCATTTACGCGGGCGACGCCTATGACTTAGGCTAACTCATCGTTTGTGTCGAATACCAACTTTTCCTTCTCCCAAACCGCGGAACGGAGGATCGAGTGTCATTTTTAAAGCACGCTGAGCACCGACTCTAATCAGACCATGGGACATTTTCTATGTTCTAAACTCGATTTTGATCTGTTGGGATAATTCCCTTTAGCTATGTGGATTCGTCTCTTTTATCATTAAGCCTACTTGTGCAAGTTAAAAACACACGAATTATTATGTGAAGGCTGAGATGAGGCAAGTTCACCGAAACTACCCCACCTGAGCGATGTCTTCGAGTTGCCGTTGTAAGGCCAAGTCCGAACGTCGTCGACATTTCGATTTCTCCGATTGACTTTGCGGGACGGGGCACTACAGACAGAAGCAGCAGTAACAACAACAGCGGAAACCCCATCTTCTCGACGCGATTCCAACATCATCGAGCCATCGTTTCTCAAAACGATTGTGCAGGTAAACTCACAACCTAACCATATCGAACCCCAGCCTACTATTTTCAATCGAAACATATTGTGTTCGACGAGGAAAGCGAATCCAAAATCGGAGAAAAATAGGGAACACTATTCTTTTAAACGGCCCTAAAATTGTCCCAACCACCTGTTTGGAAGACGGATTGCGGACAGGATATCGTTACTCTTGAAAATCTACTTGAACAATTTTATAGACAACCTACAGTTCTTAGAAGCCCTTTTGTAGTTTCTGTTTTCATCAATCATAGGCAAAGTTATTAGTTTTCAAAAAATAAGAAAAACCTGTTTTCGAAACCCCGAAAAACCCCGATACGACGTGCGTCCCGCCAATCCGGGCGACGTGGACGTGGACCGAAAGCATTGAAAGGTGCGTATCGGCTTCGTGAACGTGTGGGCTTTGACGGAATTCAATTGGTTGCGTGTGCGCGACGAATTTGATGCGTATCAGTTAAAATTCACCATATCGACATTTTTCAAAATTTTCCAATTACTTTGTGCACGTTCGTCAAATCGAGACGAAACTTACGCCAACAGGACCGTATCATTTTTCTTGTATGCCAAGTTTGGTCCGATTCTGAGACAGTTGATCGATCGCCGTTTTACGGGCCCCACGATCCAACTCAACGGGCGATTTCATACACAGCCCACCGAAATCCAAAATTGGACATACCATTGGGTTCATATTATCAAAACAAATTTGTAGACATGTAGTTTGATAACTTTAGAGACCATTGACTCTGGCACGCTTTTCAATACAAAGCGGGTCCAATGGCGGACACCGTTTTGACCCAAAATTATCGTTTTGCCCCTGTGTCCAGAATTGGACTTAAGGATAGGCAATCTTAGCTAATTTGACTAATCTGAAAATGTTGGTAACGTCTATTACAGCTTCTGGAGGCAGTTATGAGACTTGGACTTTCTGACTTGTTGATTGGCGATATATTGTTGGTTCTCCGTGCAACCCTCAGGCAAGTACACCTTGCCAAATTTTACAGTATTTACATGCATATTCTATATTGTTATCTCTTTCCAGTTCTTTTCATTATCTATCATTCATGTTTATTATACTTTC
Source organism: Iris pallida (assembly GCA_029216955.1). Classification (NCBI taxonomy): domain Eukaryota; kingdom Viridiplantae; phylum Streptophyta; class Magnoliopsida; order Asparagales; family Iridaceae; genus Iris; species Iris pallida. Next base: position 13,598 of record JANAVB010020505.1, read on the forward strand.
TTTTCTTTATGTGAACGTTTCTTATTTAGTTATCTTATGCCACTGTTGTTCCATGTGATTCTTGTGATGATTTTGACTAGTTTTCTACCTTCATCCTTGAACCTATAGTCATGATTGATTGAATAGACATTAGCCCTGATATCTCTAGGACTGGGAGCGTCCAACGGTGTTACGGTGTTATAGACTTCTTATCGACCAGTTATCCTGTCTCTAGGACCGGGAGTGTCCTATGGCATTACGGTAGTAGAGACTCATATTTTGTCTCGAGGTCGGGAGCGTCCCATGGCATTACGATATTGAGACGCCTTATTGATCTTTGTCTATTTTACATTTCTCTACTTGTTTTTCTATTTTTCTTGCATGTTATTTACTGTACAGTAGGCATGTATATTATGTGTCTTGCTAGTCCTCTGAGGACCTGGTGATCTCTCATGGTATTAGATGAAGTTATGGTACATCGATGGAGGATGATTGCTACACCGAGACTGCAGGTATGTTTAGTTGATATTTTATCTTTCTCTTCCGTAATTAGATTTTGTCCTATATTTGATTCTTGCTACATTATAGCCTAGTCTTGTACAAGCTTCTATTTTCCTCTAGCTTGTTCATGATAAATGTGTTATTGGGGATTCACTCAAACATATTTATCTAATCTAGAATCAGTGTATTATGGCCTGATCAGCCTTACTGCACTTGATTCGTCATACTTATCATTATTATGTGGATTGAGATATAGTTAATCTAGAATAACCAGACAACTTATACGTATTCGAGCCGGGCTGGAGTCCTCTCGATGCGTAGATGGCACGTATACGTATCCTAGTCCCACGTATTTTGGGACGGGGGCGTTATAACAACCCCTTGGTTTTTAAGATTTTTAAAAACCCGATCACGTCTCCAAAACCTGATGGATCCCCAACCCGAGCACCAGTAGATGGCCGCTCCTCTGTTCCATTATATATGAAGAAAAAAAGAAACAAAAACCCTAATATCTAATCCTAGCCTCGCGACCTTCCCGCCTCTGCCTGACTGGAGCGCCATCGCAGCGTCGCGGCGGGCCACCGCCGGTCGGCCAGAGCCGCCGGCCAGGCGCAGCCGAGGAGAGACGACAGTAGCAGCAGCACCAACGTTGACCGCAGCAGCGGGACAGGGCAGCCGCCACCGCCGTGCACCCCCATCGCCGCACTTCCGGACCCCGACAACTGCCTGACGTTCGCGCGCCATCGACCACCATGCCGGAGCGTGCGCTTCGCCAAAAAACAGACAGAAGCAGCAAGTAACAACAACAGCGGAAACCCCATCATCTCGACGCGATTCCAACATCATCGAGCCATCGTTTTTCGAAATGATTGTGCAGGTAAACTCACAACCTAACCATCTCGAATCCCAGCCTACTATTTTGAAACGAAACATATTGTTCGACGAGGAAAGCGAATCCAAAATCGGAGAAAAATAGGGAACAATGTTCTTTTAAACGGCCTAAAACTGTCCCAACCACCAGTTTTTGAAGACGAATTACGGACAGGATATCGATACTCTTGAAAATCCACTTGAACTATTTCGAAGAAACCTACAGTTCTTTGAAGCCCTTCTTGTAGTTTCTGTTTTCATCAATCATAGGCAAATTATTAGTTTTCAAAAAATAAGAAAAAACCTGTTTTCGAAACCCCGAAAAACCCCGTACGACGTACGTCCCGCCAATCGGGAGACGTGGTCGCAAACCGAAAGCATCGAAAGGTGTGTATCGTTTCGTGAACGTGTGGACTTTGACGAAATTTAAACTGGTTGCGTGTGCACGACGAATTTAATACGTATCCGTCGAAATTCATCGTATAGACCTTTTTCAAAATTTCCAATTACTTTGTGCACGTTCGTCAAATCGAGACAAAACTTGCGCCAATAGGACCGTATCATTTTTTGGTCCTGTATGCCAAGTTTGGTCTGATTCTGAGACAGTTGATCGGGTCACCGTTTTACGGGCCCCCCGATCCAACTCAACGGGCGATTTCGTGCACAGCCCACCGGAATCCAAAATTGGACATACCGTTGGGTTCGTATCATCAAAACAAATGCAGACATTTAGTTTGACGACTTTAAAGACCATTGACTTTGGCACATTTTTCAGTACAAAGCGGGTCCAACGGCGGACACCGTTTTGACCCGAAATTACCGTTTTCCTGTGTCCAGAATTGGACTTAAGGACAGGCAATTCTAGCTAATTTGACTAATCTGGAAATGTTGTAACGTCTATTACAGCTTCTGGAGGAAGTTGTGAGACTTGGACTTTCTGACTTGTTGATTGGCGATATATTGTTGGTTCTCCGTGCAACCCTCAGGCAAGTACATCTTGCCAAACTTTATAGTATTTACATGCATATTCTATATTGTTATCTTTTTCCATTCTTTTCATTATCTGTCATTCATGTTTATTATACTTCCTTTTCTTTATATGAACGTTTCTTATTTAGTTATCTTATTCCACTGTTGTTCCATGTGAGTCTTATGACGATTTTGACTAGTTTTCTACCTTCGTCCTTGAACTTGACTTGACCTGTAGTCATGATAGATTGAATGGACATTAGCCCTGATATCTCTAGGACTGGGAGCGTCCAATGGCGTTACGGTGTTAGAGACTTCTTATCGACCAGTTATCCTATCTCAAGGACCGGGACTGTCCCATGGCATTACGGTAGTAGAGACTCACCTTTTGTCTCGAGGTCGGGAGCGTCCCATGGCGTTACGATATTGAGACGTCTTATTGATCTTTGTCTATTTTACATTCCTCTACTTGTTTTTCCTATTTTTTGCATATTATTTATTGTACAGTAGGCATGTATATTATGTGTCTTGTTAGTCCCTTGAGGACCTGGTGATCTCTTCAGGTATTAGATGAAGGTATGGTACACCGATGAAGGATGATTGCCACACCGAGACTGCAGGTATGTTTAGTTGATGTTTTATCTTTCTCTTCCGTAATTAGATTTTGTCCTATATTTGATTCTTGCTACATTATAGCCTAGTCTTGTACAAGCTTCTATTTTCCTCTAGCTTGTTCATGATAAATGTGTTATTGGGGATCCACTCTAACATATTTATCTAATCTAGAATCAGTGTATTATGGCCTGACAGCCTTATTGCACTTGATTCGTCATACTTATCATTATTATGTGGATTGAGATATAGTTAATCTAGAATAACCAGACAGCTTATACGTATTCGAGCCGGGCTGGAGTCCTCTCAATGCGTAGCTGGCACGTATATGTATCCTAGTCCTACGTATTTTGGGACTGGAACGTTACAACAACCCCCTGGTTTTGAAGATTTTCAAAAACCTGTTCACGTCTTCAAGCTTAAGAAAGCACTCTATGGACTCAAACAGGTACCTCGTGCTTGGTACGAACGCATAAGTGCCTTCTTACTTGATAATAATTTTTCAAAATGAAGAATTAATACAACGTTGTTTATCAAATCTTCAAATGATGATATTCTTCTTGTGCAAATATATGCAGATGACATTATTTTCGGTTCTACTAATAAAAAACTTTGTCAATATTTTGCTAAGTGCATGCTGAGTGAATTTGAGATGAGTATGATGGGAGAGCTAAACTTCTTCCTAGGACTTCAGATCAAACAACACTCAAAGGGAACATTCATCAACCAAGCCAAGTACACGAAGGACATACAGAAAAAGTACGACTTCGATAATGTAAAGTCAATCGGAACCCAATGGCTACATCTACAAAGCTTGATTCTGATGAAGGTGGCAAACCTGTCGACTAGCGTAAGTATCGAGGTATGATTGGTAGTTTATTATATTTAACTGCTAGTCGTCCAGATATTATGTTCAGTGTTTGCATCTGTGCACGATATCAGGCAAATCCTAAGGAATCACACTTATGTGTCGTTAAGCGTATCTTCTGGTACCTTAAAGGAACTTCTACAGTCGGCTGTGGTTTCCTAAAACCAAATCCTTTGACCTGATAGGTTACTCAGATACGGATTTTACAGGATGCAAGGTAGACCGTAAAAGTACCAGGGTACATGTCATTTCCTAGGAAAGGCCTTAGTATCTTGGTTTAGCAAGAAGCAAAATTCTGTAGCATTGTCAACTACTGAGGCCGAGTATATCGCCGTAGGACGTTGCTGTGATCAAATTTTGTAGATGAAGCAAACCTTAGAAGACTACAATCTGTACTACACTAAGATTCCTATCTATTGTGATAACACTAGCACCATTAATCTGACTAAGAACCCTGTCTGTCACTCACGCACAAAATACATTGAGATACGTTATTACTTTTTACGTGATCATCAACAACATGGGGATATCTGCTTAGAGTTCATTGACACAGATCATCAACTAGCAACATTTTCATAAAACCGTTGGTTGAAGATCGTTTTAATATAATGAGGCGAGAGCTCGGTATACTTGAAATTTCAGATTCATAATGTAATAGGGAAATTAAATTTGATTTTATGACTTGAAACTTTGAAATTTATTTAACGAAAATTATTTTGGGGTACAAGCCTAAAAGGGTATGTCTGTCACCATGACTACGGTCGAAGCGAAGCGGTACTTAAGAGTTTCGGTGAACCTCCGTTAGCTGGGACAGTACCCCTACAGCTAACCCAAAAATAATACACGTTATTAAATATAGGAGTCAAAAGTCATAAAGTTAAAATTTAAATACCAAAACTGCATTTATTACCTCGGAAATGCAAGTAGCCGAACTCGGACCGAACTCTGACCGAGTTCGGTCGGCGTTGTTTCAGCTTCCAGAACCGAACAGCCGGCCCTAAGCCCTATTTAAACCCCACTTCTCCTCATTATTTTCACTCAACTATTCGTAAAAACTTCTTCTTCCTCCAAAAAACTCCTTCCTACTTCTTCTTTGCAAGTTTTCTAGGAGATCCGGTGGGCTACTCGACTTCGTTTTTTTCCTCCTCTTTTAAGGTATTTTTTTCGTTTCCATGGCTCCCAAACGTCAGCGACGATCGGTTGATCCTTCACAAGCTGGATCTTCCTCGTTTGACTACGTTCCTACTAGCCTTTTTAGTCCAGCCAGACCAGTAGGCTCAGATGATTTTGACTCTGGCTTATTTTCTGATAAGGAATATTCTGACCTATGGATTGACTCATTTTTCGGTCGCAAAATTTGTGCTGGAGCTTTTATTAACTTCACTATTTTTAATGAATATGCTCCCACGTTCGACCATCTAGGCTACCGAGACTTCTTCGAAATAGCCGAAAACATTCTTGACAACGCTGTCCGAATGTTTTACTGCAACTTGCAGGTAAAACAAAATGGAAACTTTTATTCTTGCGTTGCCGGGCAAGAATTGAAGTTCAGCTCCACTGATATCAGCGAATACTTTCATGTTCCTGATGTGTAGGCGAAGCTCTTGTTGATATTCACCATATTCAATTTCCAGAAGATGTCACTCTTAACTCTTTTAAGGAGTTGATTTGCCACCCTCGTCATGTTCCTAGAAGGGTCTTCTCAAAGGACCTTAACCAAAATTTTATGAACTCCATCGTTTGATTTTCTCTGTTCTCCTTCCAAAGAAAGGATCCTCTAACGAGATTAATTTTTTAGAGCTATCTGCTATGTACCATATCCATTTTGGTTTTCATTTCTCTATTTCCAAGACCATGATGGCCTGGATGCTGAACTGCAGAAATGCAGGATGCAACCTGGTCTATCCTATCACCTGGCCTCCATCTTTCGCAGGTTTGATATTGATCTTCAAACCTGTGCCTACTCCTCCACTCCTATAGAGCTTACCAGATCTCGTAGATAACCTGCTCCACCTCTTCCTGCTGGAGCTCAGCCTGCTCCAGATGCTGATGAGGCTTCCTCCTGATTCTGCTCCTGCTCCTGCTCTAGCCCCTGCTCCGGGATTTGATCCAGAATTCTATCAGAGGTTTGATGACTTTGTTGCTCTTTCTGCGAACGTCATCAAAGCTATGTCGACTCGGAGTTCCGCCACATCTACCAGGCTCATGTGTTTTGGAATGGGATTGCTGATCTTCACTGGAGTCTCTCTCAGGACCCAGCGCATCCAGTTACT
>JANAVB010020506.1:0-23766 GCA_029216955.1 Iris pallida
CTCTCTCTCTATTTTGGTTGTTGATGTTTGGGGGGGTGCGGGTGGCTCGGAGGGAGGGGCAGGGGGATGCAGGTGGTTGGGAGGTGAGGGGGGTGGCGGGGGGGGTGAGGTAGGAGGTGAGGGCGGCTGGGGGAGGGGAGCTAGGGTTAGGGTTCGGGTTAGGGGTGGGTATGTGTGGGGGGGGAGGGGAGGAGGGTGGGGGGCTGGGGAAGGGGAACAGGGGGGTGGGGGCTGCTGGGGGAGGGGAGCAGTGGGGGTGTGGGCGGCTGGAGGAGGGGAACAGGGGGGTGGGGGCGGCTGGGGGAGGGGAGCAGTGGGGGTGGGGGCGGCTGGGGAGGGGAGTAGGGGGGTAGGGGCGGCTGGGGGGGGGAGCAGGGGGGAGGGAGGGTAGGGTTCGGGTTAGGGGTGGGGATGATGAGGGGGGGCTGTAGGGAGGGGATGGTTAGGGTTCGGGTTCGGGTTAGGGTGGGGTGGTTGGTGGGGGAGGAGGGGCTGGAGAGGGGAGGGGGCTGGTGGGGGAGGGGTTAGGGATAGGGTTCGAGTTAGGGTTAGGGGTGGTGTAGGGGGGATGAGGGGGCTTGGTCAGGGGCACCGATAGTGCCGAAAAATCTGATAATTTAGTAATAATTATTTGTTTTCCGACACCGAAAAATATGATACTCCGATTCGAAAGCACCGATAGTGCCGATATTTGTAAAAAATAGTTTTGTTGGTTGGTTAATTGGTAACATGGTGATAAGGACATACAGTCCCTGCAGCCATTCGATTGACGAGACAGAAACTTGTAGCTGTAGATAAAGTTGACTGTCCTCCGAACCTCATTCCTTGGCAATGATGATACGACAACCTATCACTATATCTTTTAGTAGTAGATGATGTCTTAGTATTACATTATGTGGGTTTATCTTGATTTTTTATATGCTTCAGATACTAGATTCGATAAGAACATATACTACACCATATGTATAGAACATAGATGATTCACACTAATGTATGCTAGAATGAATATTGGGTTGTTTTCTGAGCCATCCGTTCTCACAATTAAAACACATATGAATTAGTACTGTGTGTCAATCTTTGTTTTTGTTTTTCGACGAACCCAGGGATTGGATTCTGTATTTTGTATTTTAGATTCTGTATTTTGGCTCCAGCTCCATCTCCATTTACATTAATCTACGGTATGACATGGTGATCAGGACATGGTTCCTGCAGTCATTCGACTGGCGAGGCGAGAAACTATGTAGCTGTATATGAAGTTGACTGTCCTCCGACCCTCATCTCTCAGCAATGATGATACGACAACCTATCACTATATCTTTTAGTAGTAGATGATGTCTTAGTATTACATTATGTGGGTTCATCTTGATTCTGTTATATCCTTCAGATACTAGATTCGATAAGAACATATACTACACCATATGTACAGAACATAGATGATTCACACTAATGTATGCTAGAATAAATTTTGGGTTGTGTTCTGAGCCAACCGTTCTCACACTTGGCAAAAAATTAAATTTCTGTATTTTATATGCTTTCGAAAATGTACTCAAACGAGATGATGGTTCCTTTAGTTAGCTTACTTATGTTACAATTATATTATTATGAATATCGATCTTACCAGATGGCACCCATGACCCGAGGAGTGGTACATCGTTTGAGAGAAACACTGAATGCTGAGGTGGCTCCTCCTACTGTTAAGGAGGAAGTGGCACCGATAGCTAGTGAGACCGAGAGTTCTATTTATCCAACACCTGCAATGGACTACATCTCTCCAGCCGCCGTCGATCCCACTTATTCGAGGTGGTTGCGTGATCGTATCACTGAGCGTTTGCGTGAGCTGCGTGGTTCTCATTAGCTATTAGTACTTATTTGTATTGGACTATTTGTATTGGGTTGTGTTTGTATTAGACTATTTGTATTAGACTACATATATGAATTAGTACTGTATCAATCTCTGGATTGTATCTCCAGCTCCAACTCCATTTACATTCTGGATTCTGTATTTTGTATTTTAGATTCTGTATTTTGGTTCCAGCTCCAGCTCCATTTGCATTTATCTACGGTACGACATGGTGATCAGGACATAGTCCCTGCAGCCATTCGACTAACGAGGCAGAAACTATGTAGCCATAGATAAAGTTGACTGTCCTTCGACCCTCACTCGGCAATGATGATATGACAACCTATCACTATATCTTATATAGTAGTAGATGATGTCTTAGTATTATATTATGTGAGTTCATCTTGATTCTGTTACATTCTTCAGATACTAGATACGATAAGAACGTATACTACACCATATGTACAGAACATAGACGATTCATACTAATGTATGCTAGAATGAATTTTGGGTTGTGTTCTGAGCCATTCATCCCCACACTTGGCAATTAAGCATGTGAAATATATCGTTGAAGAACATTAAACTTGTGGTCGTTACTGCAAAAAGTACAGACTGACATGAACCGACGCACGAAAAGGAGGAGATCAAAGCTTTAACAAGTAAAGTAGTATTTTGGATGTTCTACTCTTGTAAGCTCTTTGTTCACAAAGCAAGATATAATGAATACATAACAAGTATTTGTAAGCTCTATACTTGAGTTACGAACTCGATACTTGTTCTGTATTTTTTAATTATAGCTTGCTTTGTGAACAAAGAGTTTACAAGAGCTCTTTTTCCAAAGCATAACTTTACTTGTTCCAGCTTAGAGCTCCGCATTTTCGTGCATCAGTTCATGTCGGTCTTCACTTTCTGCAGTAACTTCCTCCAATTAACCTCCATCCATTGGCAATAATGATACGACAACCTATCTTGATTCTGTTATTATAGTAGATAATGTCTTAGTATTACATTTTGTGGGTTCATCTTGATTCTGTTATATCCTTCAGATACTAGATTCGATAAGAACATATACTACACTATATGTACATAACATATATGATTCACACTAATATATGCTAGAATAAATTTTGGATTGTGTTCTGAGCCATCCGTTCTCACACTTGGCAAAAAATTAAATTTTCTGTATTTTATCTGCTTTCAAAAATGTACTCAAACGAGATGGCACCCATTCTCACAGATGGCACCTAAGACCCGAGGATCTCGCTTGAGGGAGGCACAGATGGTTATGAAAGAGGAGGTGGCACCAGAGGGCAGTTCCACCGAGAGAGCTGCTCCAGAAGTAATTCCTAAAGCCGAGGGAGCTGTAAAAGAGGAGGTGGCACCAGAGAGGGTAGTTCCACCTGGAGTTCCAGTCATCCATCTCCTCTGGATATTGATCTGGCTGTCGTAGATCCTACTTATGCGCGCTGGCTGAGGGAGTTCTATCTGTCCTAGTATAGACTCCAGTAGATACATATATGACTGGATTTGTTTTGATGGATATATCTCCTCTGGATATTGTGATGGATATTTGTTTTGATGGATATATCTCCTTTGGATATTGTGATGGATATTTGTTTTTTGGGTGTGATGTATATTGGTTTGTATGATGTGTGATGCATATTGTGATGTATATTGGTTTGTGTGATGTGTGATGCATATTGTGATGTTCCGAGAGGCTTGAGGAGACGACTAATTATTTTTGGTCTATTCTGGATTGATTGTGCGTGCCGGTGTTGAGTGTTCCACCGAAGGGGTCGGCGAACCCAGGGATTAGATTCTGTATTTTGGATTGGATTGGATTCTGTATTTTGGATTGTACATTTGTATTCTGGATTCTTTTTTTAAATTTTTTCAATATAGCGACATTTTTAGCGACGTTTATATTCGTCGCTAACTGTTAGCGACGAATGTAAACGCCGCTAAATTGAAAAAAATTAAAAAAAGGCCACCACATCGTCGCAAAAACGTCGCTACTGTGTCGCTAATTGGCGACCACAAGCAAACATCGCAAATGACATCGCTAATTAGCGACGTTATAAACGTCACTAACTAACGTCGCCATAGCGACGTTTTGCGACGTTTTCTCGATTAGCAACACTCTTTTTTTTGTTGTTTCCAAAAAGTCGCTGAAAACGTCACTAATTTAGGTTAGCGACGTTTTGGCCGAGATTAGCGACGTTTTGGAACGTCGCTAATCTGACAAATTTTTGTAGTGAAGGTAAATCATTTGATCCAACAATTTTTTTATATATTTGTTGGCTTGATTAAAAGAAATGTTTACAGTCATCAATATTCTAATGCAAGTCTAAAGTGATCTTCTCAACTAAACTTCAAGATATCCTTCATATAGTTCCAATATCTTTCATTGTCAAACTAAGACATTGGCAAAATACTAAGTTATAAATAAACTTATGATATCGATACAAGATTTATGAGAATACATGTTAGAGTCACCTAAATAAAATCATAACTAATAATAATTAGCTCAAGTAATTCAAACCAAACCAACATAAAATTAAACCAACTAAATCCTAAGTGATCCAACTGGACCCAATCTTCAAATGAACTCGGGGTGTATAAACTAGTGCAATAGTCATCCTTACAATAAATAATAAAATGAAAGAAATCGTATATTTGCCGAAAGCAAGTATAATTATTGGATTTATTAAGTTGTATAATTAATATGGAAACAACAACGTCTAAGTGATAAAATTGCATTAAATAGAAATCCAATTGATGTCATGAAATAGCATTAATTAAAAATTGAACCATATTCCATGCAACATGTAGGGCATGCAAGGACCCACTAATGATGATTACAAATACTGAACAAATATACGATTTTCTATCATGCAAATTTTAAACTACCATATACTTTGATAATCATATATGAATTGAATTTAGGTGTTTTAATCACAAGTTGTATCGACCAAAATTATGAATCATATGTAACACTGTATCATATGTAACACTGTATCCAGACTCTATTCTATCCGAAAATAAAAAAAGGTTGGCACTGGAAATCACACCTTCTTCAACCACAATGCTTATGCCTATTATTTGGAAAAAAATGCCACGCATAGTTTGCTTAGGAGAGCAGTATATGCATGTGGAGAACCATGACAATGCCTTACATATAGTGGAGCAATTTTGATTTGTTTTAATAGTAAATTATTATCACGACCCGCGCCCGCATGATATTCGGGTATGAATGCGTGAGGCACGCCCAGCCTACGACACGAAAGTGATATAGCACGCTGTTCTAGCAAGTCAAGCAAGCTACTCAATCACAGAACTAAAGAGATGCAGAATAGGGAAATAACCAAATTTTATATAAGCTGATAATCAAATTAACATAAGCAAGTGAATCCAAGAGTTGATCACAAATTATTACAAACACTAAGAAAGTCTCCCAAAGACAAATCCGGTAGCAGATCATGGAAATCAAACTAAGAAAGGAACTAAACAAGAAAATTCTAAGTAAATCTTCCCCAGGGATGGCTTCGTCCTACTTCATCAGATTGATAGATCACAAGTCCCAAAAAAAATCTAAATGTCAATATATCTAGTCAGAATTGAGCAAGTAACACCATACACAATATTGCGGGATACAAAATAAAGCCATGTAATAATGTTGCAAGTAACTAGATAAAGAGGCTGTAAATGATAATGAAATATTAAACTAGGTAATGATAAATGATCTAAGGAACTAGCAGATAATGACAAGTAATTTTAGAGAACTAGCCATACTAGTAAAATAATCATGCGAGATAAAGTACCATAAGACTAAGCTAAGTGTGTTTGAAATACAGTTTTCATTATGTGATCGTGTCAACCCCTGATTTTAAAATTTTTTGTTTATTAGTGATAATTGGCCATTAATGATTATTTTGGCATTAAAATATTTTATAATAATTATTAGGAATTTTTTTTGAATTTCTAAATGTTTTTAAATAGCTTTTAAATACCAGAAATACCATTTTGCAAATTTATAAATTGTTTTAAATTAGGTTTGCAATATTTAAAATTGTTTTAAATACTTTTTGCAATAACCCATTTGTCTTTTGCAAGTATATTTTGCAAATATTACCCGCGGGAGTCAATTGTAAATTAAAATTTACATTTTACTCTGTGGAGGGACCTAAATACAATTACCTAAAACCTAGGGACTCTAGTGCAAAACCTAAACCTACCCCCGACGACCGGACAGCTGCCGACGACCGGCCAGCTGCTCCCCCCCACGTCCCGACCGACTTCGACCGACCTAAAACCCTATAAAAAGACCCCCTCTCTTCCCCCAACCCAACCACGACCAGCCCCGACCCGTCTCCGCCCAGCTCCGCCCGTCTTTCCCAATTAAACCCTCGCCTAAACCCTAACTCCGGCGACCCCCGTTCGACCACCACCGCTCGACGTCGACGCCCCCAACCACCACCAACAGGACCGCCTCGTCGAGCCGCGTCCAGCACCGCCCAAGCGCCTTGACCACGACGCCCCCAGCCGCCGTTCGCCCCATCGACTTCCACCCCTCAGCCGGACACGAAGGTAACAAATCCCTTCTCTGTGTCGTGCGTGTCCCAAACTGAGACGCGAGACTCGCCTAGACACGGGGGACTTGACTGTGGTGCTGGACACGTGTTAGCCGAGTCGTACGTGTCGTGCTGGGCACGGATACGTCGACTCTGTGTCAGATTTCAACTTCTCGTGTCCTGGACTGTATGGACACGAGACGAACTGTAAACTAGACTAACGGGTTTGGGCTTTGCTTAACGGGTAAAACCCATTTAATTTCTGACCTAAATAAATTTAACTAAAACCTAACTCTAAACGAACTTAGCGGGCTGACCCCCTGGCCAGCCCGAACGAACTAAAACCCCCCCGCTGGCCTGGGTTCGAGCCCCCCTTCTGTTTTCATTTCTTTTTCTTTTTCTTTTCTTTTCTTTTTTGTTTTTTATATATATATATTTATATATATGTATATGTATATATATATATTAGTATATATATATGTATATACTATATTATAACAGTATTTTATATATATGTATATATATTTTATATTTAGTAAATTTTGTATATATGTTTGTTTGTATATATGTATATACTTTTATGTGTATATATATATTATATATACACCATATAATTAAAAGTTTTTCTTATATATATATATATATATATATATATATATATATATATATATATATATATATATATATATATATATATATATACTTTATAAATTAAGTATTTTCCTCATACATAGACATATGTACTTTCAACATATGTATGTATATATTATTTTGTAGCTTATTAAAATATTAATAATTATTTTGTACTTTTACCAAATTGTATTTTTAGTGTATTTAAATTACTGCAACCATTTGATGTCCAAGCCTAGCATGGGTATTTGGGCTCAAATGTGTTTTTACACATTCAAGACCTGTACAAGTCATATTGGACTTGATTCATGGCCTTGGGTCCTGTATTTGAACTTTGGTTCAAATTATATACATGGACAAAATACGCAGATAATTAATTATTGTGTGCATTACTGTTTTTGATTTTCTAAAAATACTTAAAGTATTGCTAAAATTATGGAAAATAGTTTTTAGATACTTTGTTAAGTTAGCTAATTTAGTATAATTTTGTAGTATTTAATTTACTGTTTTGCCACTAGTTTGGCATATGAAACCAAAACTCACTTTCTGTATACTTAGGAAAACTGATTTTTATAAAATATTTGTACTGGTTAATAAATTCCAGAAAAATTATAATAAATTTCTATAGTTAGCAAGGATCGTTTTGGTACTTTGTTTTATGCAAAACTAGGCTTTTTGTCTACTTTAAAAATTGTTAGAAAACAATGATCTTTTGATTTATTTATTGATTAATTATGACTTGTAGCTTTTTGTGTTATTTGGAGTTTTAGTCGTATTGAACCCCATCCCTCACTAGTGTAAAGACCCTAGAAAGTTAGTTAACATAGTGTGTCACCCCACATTGGTCTCCTGTACCAAATCATCATTTTGGCTAGGTGCCCAATCACAAGTCGTGTCGCACCAATTAGTGTTCTAGTATTTTAGCTTAGTGTAAAAGCTAAGTTATTGTATGTATTTCTACAGTGACGAGTTACCAGACATCCATAGCACTTTTATCGCAGCTTGTTTTGCTAGAGGCAAGTACATCTACATACTCATTTACTGTCTTTTAATGCTAGAACATGTATTAACCCTGTTAAAAGACTGATCCTTGAGGTAGCAAGTTATGTCTTTACATGTTGTATCACTTTCAGTACCGGCCATGTTTAGTACAGCTCTTATATCTTCACATGCTTCTTACGGGTTCTCAGTACAAGTTTCACTATGCTTTAGACTGCTCTGAGTATTCACATGTTTTTACTGCTCTCGTATCTCCCACATGTTAAATAACGGGTCGTGACATATTTTTTTGGCGGCCCATGCAAGGTCCTGACTAAACTGTTTGGTTATGTTATTGTACCAAGCATACCTGCAATTAGGAACTTAAGGTAATTAGACAACATTAGGAAAGACGCTTAGAACACCTAGAGGAATGGTAGGATTGCAACATAGGAAACACATCACATGATTGCTATTATAATTAGATTTTCTTGCATATGATTGCTTACTTTAAACAAGTCCTTATAAGTCTTTTTATGTGTAATTTAGATGGTGCTTACTCGTTCGTCCCAGCATTTTACCCCCGAGAATGGGGCCCTCCATATCCAGTCAGCTGACCAGTTGACTGATACACCTCCACCTACCACATTCCCCCACTCCATAGATCCACAGACCCAGATACCACCTTCCACATCCCAGGCCCGGCAGGACCCGATACTTCCACCACCCCCTATCACTATACCCACCCAGGCTTCCGTCACACTCGACGGGACCCAGCTGCTCACACTGATCCAGGAGTTCCTAACAACCCATCAGGAGCAGACTACCCTACTTCGCCAGAGCATGGAGCGTTCTGAAGGACGTCCCGTGGACCCACCACCTGTAGAGCCGCGGCAGAGAGCGGGGACGGTCAAGGACTTCATGGGTCTGAATCCCAAGGAGTTCTCAGGGACTGAGGGCATAGTAGTAGCTGATGACTGGCTAGATTCTGTAGAGAGGAAGCTTCTGGGAGTTAGGATGCCGGATGATCTTCAGGTCGAGGCAGCAGGATTTCTGCTGATAGACTTAGCAGGAGTCTGGTTCAGGAATGAGCCATTGTTCGCGAGAGGTAGAGCCACCTGGGACCAGTTCAAGACCCAGTTCAAGAAGAAATTTTTCTCGACCATTGCTAGAGTAGCCATGGGGCTAGGATTCCAGAACATCCAGCAGGGGAACCGTTCTGTTGATGACTATACGGGAGAGTTTAGTCGCCTGAGCCGTTTTGCTCCTAGTCTGGTTGCTGATCCAGAGGAGATGACCCGTAGGTTTTGCCATGGTCTAGTTCCAGACATTGGCATCCTTATAGTGGCGAACGGTACGACTGACTACTACCAGAGCCTAGAGTTAGCCCGGAGCATTGAGGAGCGTCTTCTGTCTAGCAAGAGGCCGGCTTCTGTACACCATGAGGGACCGTCCAAGCGTCAGGCTTTCCAGCAGAGAGCGCCGACGCCACCCCAGCAGACTTACCATCCCCCTACATCACATCACCCGACCCAGCCAGTTAGAACCCCGGGACCCCCGACAGCAGCAGCAGAAGGGAGCTTTTTGTGTATACTGCAAGAGGCAAGGCCATGACTCTCTCGTCTGTAGGAAGAGGTTGGGTCAGTGTTTAGCTTGTGGGTCTGCCATCCATCAGATTCGGGACTGCCCAGTAGCCAAGGGACCCCAGGGGAAGACTTATAGCCTAGTCCTTGAGCCGGAGCCGGAACAGGTTTCGGGAGGTTAGTTTTGATCGTAGCCTTAGTCTTTTGTTGTATTGCTTGCTATGTTAGAATATTGTCGGGTCTTCAATCCTTGTGAATTTCGAGGACGAAATTTTTCAAGGAGGGAAGACTTGTCAACCCCTGATTTTAAAAATTTTTGTTTATTAGTGATAATTGGCCATTAATGATTATTTTGGCATTAAAATATTTTATAATAATTATTAGGAATTTTTTTTGAATTTTTAAATGTTTTTAAATAGCTTTTAAATACCAGAAATACTATTTTGCAATTTTATAAATTGTTTTAAATTAGGTTTGCAATATTTAAAATTGTTTTAAATACTTTTTGCAATAACCCATTTGTCTTTTGCAAATATATTTTGCAAATATTACCCGCGGGAGTCAATTTGCAAATTAAAATTTACATTTTACTCTGCGGAGGGACCTAAATGCAATTACCTAAAACCTAGGGACTCTAGTGCAAAACCTAAACCTACCCCGACGACCGGACAGCTGCCGACGATCGGCCAGCTGCTCCCCCCCCACGTCCCGACCGACTTCGACCGACCTAAAACCCTATAAAAAGACCCCCTCTCTTCCCCCAACCCAACCACGACCAGCCCCGACCCGTCTCCGCCCAGCTCCGCCCGTCTTTCCTAATTAAACCCTCGCCTAAACCCTAACTCCGGCGACCCCCGTTCGACCACCACCGCTCGACGTCGACGCCCCCAACCACCACCAACAGGACCGCCTCGTCGAGCCGCGTCCAGCACCGCCCAAGCGCCTTGACCACGACGCCCCCAGCCGCCGTTCGCCCCCTCGACTTCCACCCCTCAGCCGGACACGAAGGTAACAAATCCCTTCTCTGTGTCGTGCGTGTCCCAAACTGAGACGCGAGACTCGCCTAGACACGGGGGACTTGACTGTGGTGCTGGACACGTGTTAGCCGAGTCGTACGTGTCGTGCTGGGCACGGACACGTCGACTCTGTGTCAGATTTCAACTTCTCGTGTCCTGGACTGTATGGACACGAGACGAACTGTAAACTAGACTAACTGGTTTGGGCTTTGCTTAACGGGTAAAAACCCATTTAATATCTGACCTAAATAAATTTAACTAAAACCTAACTCTAAACGAACTTAGCGGGCTGACCCCCTGGCCAGCCCGAACGAACTAAAACCCCCCCCGCTGGCCTGGGTTCGAGCCCCCCTTCTGTTTTCATTTCTTTTTCTTTTTCTTTTCTTTTCTTTTTGTTTTTATATATATATATATTTATATATATGTATATGTATATATATATATTAGTATATATATATGTATATACTGTATTATAACAGTATTTTATATATATGTATATATATTTTATATTTAGTAAATTTTGTATATATGTTTGTTTGTATATATGTATATACTTTTATGTGTATATATATATTATATATATACACCATATAATTAAAAGTTTTTCTTATATATATATTTATATATATATATATACTTTATAAATTAAGTATTTTCCTCATACATAGACATATGTACTTTCAACATATGTATGTATATATTATTTTGTATCTTATTAAAATATTAATAATTATTTTGTACTTTTACCAAATTGTATTTTTAGTGTATTTAAATTACTGCAACCATTTGATGTCCAAGCCTAGCATGGGTATTTGGGCTCAAATGTGTTTTCACACATTCAAGACCTGTACAAGTCATATTGGACTTGATTCATGGCCTTGGGTCCTGTATTTGAACTTTGGTTCAAATTATATACATGGACAAAATACGCAGATAATTAATTATTGTGTGCATTACTGTTTTTGATTTTCTAAAATACTTAAAGTATTGCTAAAATTATGGAAAAATAGTTTTTAGATACTTTGTTAAGTTAGCTAATTTAGTATAATTTTTGTAGTATTTAATTTACTGTTTTGCCACTAGTTTGGCATATGAAACCAAAACTCACTTTCTGTATACTTAGGAAAACTGATTTTTATAAAATATTTGTACTGGTTAATAAATTCCAAAAAAATTATAATAAATTTCTATAGTTAGCAAGGATCGTTTTGGTACTTTGTTTTATGCAAAACTAGGCTTTTTGTCTACTTTAAAAATTGTTAGAAAATAATGATCTTTTGATTTATTTATTGATTAATTACGACTTGTAGCTTTTTGTGTTATTTGGAGTTTTAGTCGTATTGAACCCCATCCCTCACTAGTGTAAAGACCCTAGAAAGTTAGTTAACATAGTGTGTCACCCCACATTGGTCTCCTGTACCAAATCATCATTTTGGCTAGGTGCCCAATCACAAGTCGTGTCGCACCAATTAGTGTCCTAGTATTTTATCTTAGTGTAAAAGCTAAGTTATTGTATGTATTTCTACAGTGACGAGTTACCAGACATCCATAGCACTTTTATCGCAGCTTGTTTTGCTAGAGGCAAGTACATCTACATACTCATTTACTGTCTTTTAATGCTAGAACATGTATTAACCCTGTTAAAAGACTGATCCTTGAGGTAGCAAGTTATGTCTTTACATGTTGTATCACTTTCAGTACCGGCCATGTTTAGTACAGCTCTTATATCTTCACATGCTTCTTACGGGTTCTCAGTACAAGTTTTACTATGCTTTAGACTGCTCTGAGTATTCACATGTTTTTACTGCTCTCGTATCTCCCACATGTTAAATAACGGGTCGTGACATATTTTTTTGGCGGCCCATGCAAGGTCCTGACTAAACTGTTTGGTTACGTTATTGTACCAAGCATACCTGCAATTAGGAACTTAAGGTAATTAGACAACATTAGGAAAGACGCTTAGAACACCTAGAGGAATGCTAGGATTGCAACATAGGAAACACATCACATGATTGCTGTTATAATTAGATTTTCTTGCATATGATTGCTTACTTTAAACAAGTCCTTATAAGTCTTTTTATGTGTAATTTAGATGGTGCTTACTCGTTCGTCCCAGCATTTTACCCCCGAGAATGGGGCCCTCCATATCCAGTCAGCTGACCAGTTGACTGATACACCTCCACCTACCACATTCTCCCACTCCACAGATCCACAGACCCAGATACCACCTTCCACATCCCAGGCCCGGCAGGACCCGATACTTCCACCACCCCCTATCACTATACCCACCTAGGCTTCCGTCACACTCGACGGGACCCAGCTGCTCACACTGATCCAGGGGTTCCTAACAACCCATCAGGAGCAGACTACCCTACTTCACCAGAGCATGGAGCGTTCTGAAGGACGTCCCGTGGACCCACCACCTGTAGAGCCGCGGCAGAGAGCGGGGACGGTCAAGGACTTCATGGGTCTGAATCCCAAGGAGTTCTCAGGGACTGAGGGCATAGTAGTAGCTGATGACTGGCTAGATTCTGTAGAGAGGAAGCTTCTGGGAGTTAGGATGCCGGATGATCTTCAGGTCGAGGCAGCAGGATTTCTGCTGATAGACTTAGCAGGAGTCTGGTTCAGGAATGAGCCGTTGTTCGCGAGAGGTAGAGCCACCTGGGACCAGTTCAAGACCCAGTTCAAGAAGAAATTTTTCTCGACCACTGCTAGAGTAGCCATGGGGCTAGGATTCCAGAACATCCAGCAGGGGAACCGTTCTGTTGATGACTATGCGGGAGAGTTTAGTCGCCTGAGCCGTTTTGCTCCTAGTCTGGTTGCTGATCCAGAAGAGATGACCCGTAGGTTTTGCCATGGTCTAGTTCCAGACATTGGCATCCTTATAGTGGCGAACGGTACGACTGACTACTACCAGAGCCTAGAGTTAGCCCGGAGCATTGAGGAGCGTCTTCTGTCTAGCAAGAGGCCAGCTTCTGTACACCATGAGGGACCGTCCAAGCGTCAGGCTTTCCAGCAGAGAGCGCCGACGCCACCCCAGCAGACTTACCATCCCCCTACATCACATCACCCGACCCAGCCAGTTAGAACCCCGGGACCCCGACAGCAGCAGCAGAAGGAAGCTTTTTGTGTATACTGCAAGAGGCAAGGCCATGACTCTCTCGTCTGTAGGAAGAGGTTGGGTCAGTGTTTAGCTTGTGGGTCTGCCATCCATCAGATTCGGGACTGCCCAGTAGCCAAGGGACCCCAGGGGAAGACTTATAGCCTAGTCCTTGAGCCGGAGCCGGAACAGGTTTCGGGAGGTTAGTTTTGATCGTAGCCTTAGTCTTTTGTTGTATTGCTTGCTATGTTAGAATATTGTCGGGTCTTCAATCCTTGTGAATTTCGAGGACGAAATTTTTCAAGGAGGGAAGACTTGTCAACCCCTGATTTTAAATTTTTTTGTTTATTAGTGATAATTGGCCATTAATGATTATTTTTGTATTAAAATATTTTATAATAATTATTAGGAATTTTTTTTGAATTTTTAAATGTTTTTAATAGCTTTTAAATACCAGAAATACCATTTTGCAATTTTATAAATTGTTTTAAATTAGGTTTGCAATATTTAAAATTGTTTTAAATACTTTTTGCAATAACCCATTTGTCTTTTGCAAATATATTTTGCAAATATTACCCGCGGGAGTCAATTTGCAAATTAAAATTTACATTTTACTCTGCGGAGGGACCTAAATGCAATTACCTAAAACCTAGGGACTCTAGTGCAAAACCTAAACCTACCCCCGACGACCGGACAGCTGCCGACGATCGGCCAGCTGCTCCCCCCCCACGTCCCGACCGACTTCGACCGACCTAAAACCCTATAAAAAGACCCCCTCTCTTCCCCAACCCAACCACGACCAGCCCCGACCCGTCTCCGCCCAGCTCCGCCCGTCTTTCCCAATTAAACCCTCGCCTAAATCCTAACTCCGGCGACCCCCGTTCGACCACCACCGCTCGACGTCGACGCCCCCAACCACCACCAACAGGACCGCCTCGTCGAGCCGCGTCCAGCACCGTCCAAGCGCCTTGACCACGACGCCCCCAGCCGCCGTTCGCCCCCTCGACTTCCACCCCTCAGCCGGACACGAAGGTAACAAATCCCTTCTCTGTGTCGTGCGTGTCCCAAACTGAGACGCGAGACTCGCCTAGACACGGGGGACTTGACTGTGGTGCTGGACACGTGTTAGCCGAGTCGTACGTGTCGTGCTGGGCACGGACACGTCGACTCTGTGTCAGATTTCAACTTCTCGTGTCCTGGACTGTATGGACACGAGACGAACTGTAAACTAGACTAACGGGTTTGGGCTTTGCTTAACGGGTAAAAACCCATTTAATATCTGACCTAATTAAATTTAACTAAAACCTAACTCTAAATGAACTTAGCGGGCTGACCCCCTGGCCAGCCCGAACGAACTAAAACCCCCCCCGCTGGCCTGGGTTCGAGCCCCCCTTCTGTTTTCATTTCTTTTTCTTTTTCTTTTCTTTTCTTTTTTGTTTTTATATATATATATATTTATATATATGTATATGTATATATATATATTAGTATATATATATGTATATACTGTATTATAACAGTATTTTATATATATGTATATATATTTTATATTTAGTAAATTTTGTATATATGTTTGTTTGTATATATGTATATACTTTTATGTGTATATATATATTATATATATACACCATATAATTAAAAGTTTTTCTTATATATATTTATATATATATATATATACTTTATAAATTAAGTATTTTCCTCATACATAGAAATATGTACTTTCAACATATGTATGTATATATTATTTTGTATCTTATTAAAATATTAATAATTATTTTGTACTTTTACCAAATTGTATTTTTAGTGTATTTAAATTACTGCAACCATTTGATGTCCAAGCCTAGCATGGGTATTTGGGCTCAAATGTGTTTTCACACATTCAAGACCTGTACAAGTCATATTGGACTTGATTCATGGCCTTGGGTCCTGTATTTGAACTTTGGTTCAAATTATATACATGAACAAAATACGCAGATAATTAATTATTGTGTGCATTACTGTTTTTGATTTTCTAAAAATACTTAAAGTATTGCTAAAATTATGGAAAAATAGTTTTTAGATACTTTGTTAAGTTAGCTAATTTAGTATAATTTTTGTAGTATTTAATTTACTGTTTTACCACTAGTTTGGCATATGAAACCAAAACTCACTTTCTGTATACTTAGGAAAACTGATTTTTATAAAATATTTGTACTGGTTAATAAATTCCAGAAAAATTATAATAAATTTCTATAGTTAGCAAGGATCGTTTTGGTACTTTGTTTTATGCAAAACTAGGCTTTTTGTCTACTTTAAAAATTGTTAGAAAATAATGATCTTTTGATTTATTTATTGATTAATTACGACTTGTAGCTTTTTGTGTTATTTGGAGTTTTAGTCGTATTGAACCCCATCCCTCACTAGTGTAAAGACCCTAGAAAGTTAGTTAACATAGTGTGTCACCCCACATTGGTCTCCTGTGCCAAATCATCATTTTGGCTAGGTGCCCAATCACAAGTCGTGTCGCACCAATTAGTGTCCTAGTATTTTAGCTTAGTGTAAAAGCTAAGTTATTGTATGTATTTCTATAGTGACGAGTTACCAGACATCCATAGCACTTTTATCGCAGCTTGTTTTGCTAGAGGCAAGTACATCTACATACTCATTTACTGTCTTTTAATGCTAGAACATGTATTAACCCTGTTAAAAGACTGATCCTTGAGGTAGCAAGTTATGTCTTTACATGTTGTATCACTTTCAGTACCGGCCATGTTTAGTACAGCTCTTATATCTTCACATGCTTCTTACGGGTTCTCAGTACAAGTTTCACTATGCTTTAGACTGCTCTGAGTATTCACATGTTTTTACTGCTCTCGTATCTCCCACATGTTAAATACGGGTCGTGACAGATCGGCTTGGATTGGTGCTTCTAAAGGTACGGTTCGATCATACGTGAGATGTATGTCGAACTATCATTCTGAAATGACTTCGACGGTTGGTTGTTTGTCACATAAATACTTGGCATTTTCCTTATTTTTCCTACGATTCATGAAATAGGTGATTCAAAGATTCTAAAATAGGTGATTCGAAGATTCTGAATAAGTCATATTATTGTTCATGAATCAGATTTAAGCAATGTCATCACGTGTGAGAATCGTATCTCAATATGTTAACCAATTAGAAAAGACATAATAGTAGCATTTATAATGTGTAATAAAACATAAAGCATGATGTACTTGCCTCAAATAGTTGGAGTCGACGTGCATGACACGAACGTGTCGACACTAAGTGACTTAGAAGCTAAATCCCAATAATAAGCCCAAATGATGAAACAGATCATTCCATTAAGACCAGAATAGTCCAAATAGTCTAATTTGATATATAGATGTCCAAATTTTGAAGGTCGGCGCGATTATCGAAAAAAAGAAAATGATTTGATTAGTCATGATCGCGATTTGGTCAAATAAGCCAAATTTGTTAATTAAATAATATCTAGGGCCCAAAGCCCATGATCAAAATATAAAAGAAATTCTAATGGCCATTGGGACAATAAAACTATTAAATAACCTTTAGTGTCAAAACCTATTTAGCCATATCGGGCCTAAGCCCAATTTGACTTTATTTCAAATATAGGGCCTAAACCCATTTAATCATAGAAGGGAAGAGAGAGTGGAGAGAGAGAGAGAAGTGAAAGAGAGAGAGAGAGAGAGATTGAGAGAGGGTTGAGAGTGGAGGAGCTCACCACGGGGCTCGATTTTGCTCTGACGCGGAGGAGCTACGATGGCTTGGGGGTCGTCGGGTGTTCGAGGCGGTGCTGTGGGTACTGGCTCCGACGGAGCGATCAGGTCTGGCAGATCTAAAGGTGGGTCTCGGTGCGCTGGTGCTCCGGGGAAGCGACGAGGCTTCCCGAGGTCGGCAGCTCCGGGGATGAGTCGAGGCGGACAAGTGGTGCATGCTGGAACAACGGTCGTCGGGGTGGATCAGTGGCTGGAAATTACGAGGATGCGGAGGGATCCGATCGTCGATGAGGTCAGCAGAGATCTCGGTCACCGGGGCTGCTCGATCGGCACAGAGGTGGGCGATTCGGTAGGGGTAGAGGTGTGATGACGATGATGACTAGTCGGTATAGTAGTTTGGGGGTGATGACTTCGAAATTCGACAATGAGGAGGTGGTGGATGGTGAGTTACTGGTGGTGTGACCGGAGGTGGAGGTCAGATGGTGTCGTTAATGGGTGGGGGACTCAACGGTTAGGGAGAATGTTGTTGGCCGGGAGGTGAGGCGGAGGTGGCGTTCGAGATATAGTAGTTGATGATGATGGTGGTGGTTGGCCGGAGAGAGGAGGAAGTGAGGTGTGACGGTGGTGGTGCGATGGTGGTGATGTTGTGGTGGTGCTGTCTTTGGTGGTAGGGATGATACTGGTGGTTCGGGAGGTTGAGGTGGTCGGAATTAGGGTGACTGGCCACTGGCCGGAGTCCGGTCGGGAGAGGAGAGGTTGTGTGTGTGTGTGTGTGTGTGTATAATTAATAATTGCTATGGAATAGAAAATTGTGTGAGTAAATAGAATAGGGAATGCCCCATTAAATAGTATGGGGAGAGCTTGGAGAGCAAACAAGTGACATGGGCACTCCAAGTAATATGTAAAAATGGTGAGGACAGTGAAGAAAATGTGTGGGTGTGTGGAATCTAGGAGAGTCATATGGCTTAGTTAACCATGGTAAACCACTAACCATTAATTATCTAGCTAATTAATTTAGTTAGAGATAACTAATCATAGCCATGTGCCACGGGCCATGGGATAAAACCAAAACCATGGGCTTTAGTCTTCTTATGATTATAAATTATGGCTAAGATTTAAATCAAACCACGATTATAAAAAATAAATCAATAAAAATAATTTGGCATTCTAAAAACTCTGAAAAATTTCGAAAAAAGATTAGAAAAATATTTTACTGAAAAATTCTGAAGTCAAATAAAGGGGTTACAAATCTACCCACCATAAAGAAATTTCATCCTCAAAATTTGAAAAGATGCAACTTGGCACGATAAAAAAATAGAATAGAATCAAAACTTAGCACGATCAGCTAGGCACGATTAAAAGAGGATACGATTTAGGAGAACTAAGGAAATACAAATTTTTGGAAATGACTTGATTTGGCACGCTTAATCAGATTTGATATACGAGTGAGACTGAAGTAACAAAAAAAGAGAAAATAAGATTTGAAATCATGCTATTTCTAAAGGTTATACAAGTCTAGCCATTACCTAATTCACTAGAGGTATTCTAAGTGTCATATTTATATGAAATTCACAATTATTCATTTCTAAATTCTTACCTCAGCTCCAATGCTAATTGGTTTGGCCTCTAGTCTTCCCTCGAGGATAGTGCTGGATTCTATATTTCGTCGAATATGTTCCATCGAACAACAATGGAAGCATTGCTTCATTTTCTTTCTGTAATCATCCTACTTATGTCCAGTGATGTAATCTGGTCTATTTGCTGGACCGATGCTTAATCTTGGAAAATCTTCTGACGCTTTGCCAGTACAGGATTGCTATCCTTGCGTACATCATGATCTTCCTTGGGTTTAGGATCTAGGTTCCCTTATATCTCTATGCCTTGAGGAATAGATATGATGTCCGCATAGGTCTTGGCACCATGGCATTAACAAGGGTCCCGATTTCTTTAGTTAGACCTTGTTGGAATTTATGTGCTCGGGCCACTGATCATTAACCATATAGTCAGCAAAATGGTTGAGTCTACTGAATTCAGCGGCATACTCGTCAACAGTACGGTTGCCTTGCTTATGATCATGAAATTATCTCTCTAATGACTCTCTAGCAACGTCAGGATAGAATTTTTCTTGAATTGGTCTCTGAAGTCCTCCAAAGTTAGGTTGGATTCAGCCAGCCTTGGTTCATTCTTGAACCAACCCGAGCTATGTCTTGGAGTTGGAGTCCAGCATCTTCTACTCTAAGTTCTTTCTAGATCTTCTAGCCATTCATCAGCATAGAGTATGCCTTCAATACCCTTAAATTTTCGGGGATCCATCGTCTTGAAATCTAAGATATTCTCTTCCTTAGGTGGAGGAGGAGGTCCTTGATTAATCATCTAATTAGTCTCTTTTTCCTTGGTAGCCAATGCCATCAGCTGAGCATTCATCACTCCTTCTTTCAAGATAGCATTCTGCTCACACTGGGTTTCCGCTTGGACCCTATGGGCTTCTAACATTCCTCAAAGCAGCTCGAAGAGTTGTGCTCCTCCTAGAGATACATCCTGAGGAATAGGATTGGTCCTAGGTGCTGGATGAGATGGAAGAGAAGGATTTGCGTCGATCTCTTCAGGATTCTCGGGATGAGAGGATGACGATCCTTCGATAAGCATAACTTTCTTTTCCTTGACCATTGTGAAAAGAAATAAGAAAGGTATGAGATTTAAGAACATAATTTCAAATTATGTGGAAGATGATAAATTTCAAGGAGGACAAAAATCATAGATATTCAAGGGTCAAATTCAAAAATTTCTAATATGTGATTGAGTTTCATAACCTTAGAATCATTTAGAATATTGCAGGCTTGTAGCGGCACGACTAACCTAAGTACCACTATGGCTTCACAATAGTCGCAAAGACGGGACCTGCATAGGCCACCATAAAAATGTGTTATGACCCATACCCGCGTGATATTCGGTTACAGGTGCATGAGGCACGCCTAGCTTACGACACAGAAGTGACGTAACAAAATTTTCTAGCAAGTCAAGAAAGCTACTCAATCACAGAACTAAAGAGATGCAAAATAGAGAAATAATCGGATTTTATATAAGCTGATAATCAAAGTAACATAAGCAAGTGAATCCAAGAGTTGATCACAAATTATTACAAGCACTAAGAAAGTCTCCCGGAGACAAATCCGGCAACAGATCATGGAAATCAAACTAAGAAAGGGACTAAACAAGGAAATTCTAAGTAAATCTCTCCAAAGATGGCTTCGTCTTGCTTCATCAGATGGATAGATCACAAGTCTAAATGAAACCTAAATGTTAATGTATCCAGTCAGGATTGGTGTATGTAATACCACACACAATGTCTCATGACACAAAACAAAGCCATGAATGATGCAAGTAACTAGATAAAGAGGCTGTACATGATAATGGAATATTAGACTCGGTAATGATAAATGATTCTAAGAAACTAATAGATAATGGCAAGTAATTTTAGAGAACTAACCATACTAGTAAAGTAATTATGCGAGATCAAGTACCATAAGACTAGTAAAATAATCATGCAAGATCAAGTACCATAATTATGCTAAGAGTGTTTGAAATATCGTTTTTATTATGCGATCGGCTTAGGTTGGTGCTTCTAAAGGTTTGGCTCGATCATACGTGAGATGTATGTCGAACTATCATTTTGAAATGACTCTGACGGTTGGTTGTTGATCACATAACTACTTGGCATTTCCCCCATTTTCCTATGATTCATGAAACAGGTGATTCAAAGATTCTAAAATAGGTGATTCTGAAGGTGATTTGAAGATTCTGAATGAGTCATATTATTGTTCATAAATCAGATTTAAGAAATGTCATCACGTGTCAGAATCATGTCTCAATATGTTAACCAATTAGGAAAAACATAATAGCATCATTTATAATGTATAATAAACATAAACAACGGTATACTTGCCTCAAATAGTTGGAATCGACATGAACGATACGAACATGTCGATACAGAATGACTTAGAAGATAAATCCAAATAAATGAGCCCAGACGAAGAAACAGACCGTTCCATTAAGTCAAGAATAGTCCAAACAGTCCAATTTGATATATAGAAGTCCAGATTTGGAGGTCACAATTATCGAAAAAAGAAAACGATTTGATTAGTCATGATCACAATTTGATAAAATAAGCCAATTTTTTTAATCAAATAATATCTAGGGCCCAAATCCCATGATCAAAATATAAAATAAATTCTAATAGCTATTCGGCCAATTAAACTATTAAATAACCTTTAGGGTCAAAATCCATTTAGTCATATAGGGCCTAAGCCCAATTTGGCTTTGTTTCAAATAACGTAGGATTAGAAGCCCATCTGAAATTACTAAATAATAATGTAGGGCTTAAAAGTCGAATTTAAACCAACATTTATGATTTAGGGCCCAATGCCCATTTTCTATTAACATTCTAAATAATGTAGGGTTCAAAGCCTAATTTGTGCTTGTACAATGTAGGGCCCATGCCCGTTCCATTATCAATAATAATCATAATATTAATTAATGATAATAATAATAGTATATATATATATATATATATATATATATATATATATATATATATATATATATATATATGTCACAACCTATATTATATATATATATATATATATATATATATATATATATATATATAATATATATATATATATATATATATATATATATATATATATATATTAAAATTTGAACCTTTTAAATTTTTCTATATTAATATTTTTTTTCCCCATAAATCAGATTTTCCTTTTGGCCCTCATGCAAATTCTATTTTTGCATTTTTTAATAAAAACTTATGTGGCATGCATGCATGGAAGAGTGCCAAATGTCATTTTCCCTCATGACAAAGCTCAATGGGTGTTTTGGTCTTTTCCCTTTCTTTTTCATTCTTTTTATTTGAAAGAGAAGAGAGAAGCAACCCATTCTCCCCCTTCTCCAAGTCCAGGTAAACTCTCCTCTTTCTCTCTCTCTCTCTCTTATTATTATTATTATTATTATTATTATTATTCTCTCCTCTCCTTGTGCTGCTGCTGCTGCATTTGCTGCGGTTGCCGCACTGCTGCTGCGGGCCGCGCCGCGCCGGCGCCGCCGGTCGACCACCCACCAAACCTCCTCCTTATTCCTCTACATCAACTTCATTCCTTCTTCCTTTTCCAAACTCATTTAAATTCTTTCAATTTCATTTCAATTTGTTCTAGGTTATTGTAAAAACCCAAATTTCAATTTCTATGTTTTAGGTCATGAATTTGGGTCTTAAGATGATTTTCTCTCATAGGAAAAGTAACCAAGGAACAAGGCAAGTCCTCCCCCTTTCCTCATTGAATTTTCCACGTTGATATACTCTTGGCAGTAAATTAATATTGGTTATTTTTTTATTCTAAAATTTATAAATATATATATATATATATATATATATATATATATATATATATATATATATATATATATATAATATAAAAAAAATATTTGCATATTGAGAGTATAAATACTAGGACACAACACATGTAATTATGATATTAAATTTTATTATGTGATTGTTCTATATACATGTCACGACCCGCACCCACTGTGAGGGTACGAGAACGTAACAGCGCCCAGCCTACGCCGCAGTGTCGGCGGTTAGAACGCTGTTCTAGGTCATGAACTATAACTAACATAATAGAATACTCTCCATAAGGAGGCCAACACAGAGGTATAACTCAATCACAAACTAGAGATAGAATATGGTATGATAAAATAGATAAGAGAATCCTCAACTGAGGTACAACAGAAAAAAATACAAGTCTCAAACATCTCTACAATATACAACTCTGAAACCAAGACAACAGCTAAACATGAAAAGAAATAGTCTAAGCTATCTAAACTATACAAGGTATCATCCTAAGCAGCCGCCTGAACCTCCCCAGGGGTCCAGGTCGCGAGTGTCATCTAGGCAAGATCCAAGTAAGGGTGCAGAGTTCCTCATCATCCTCTGTAAAATTTTCAACAGGTCCAGTCAGGACGGGAGCGAGCACAGTACATCTCAACAGTTCATAGCAGATTAGAAAATATAATCGCATTAAAGTAAGATATAGATACTGAAGAAAATGCAGTATGTAATCAGAGAGAGAACTGTAATAGAAATATCTACTATACATAGAGAACTAAATAGTGACTAGTGAGTCAGAGTAAAATATAAACATGTGAATGGTATAGGAGGTTCATGACTACAGCTAAGGAAGTGGTTCATGAACAGCTACTTGGATCATATTCACATGTCTATTTCTACTCCCCCAACCCCAATCAATACACAAAGATCCGTTCAA
>JANAVB010020507.1:0-23100 GCA_029216955.1 Iris pallida
GCTTCCTGGAGGGAGGGTGTAGCCAGATTGAAGCAAAAAGGTCCAAGTTGGGAGTCTTTCTGGAATAAAAAGCCAGATTGAAATGGGACCTGGAAGGTGATAAGAATACTCGATTTTCTATGAGTGCACCAGGAGCAGGCAAAGAAAGGGGGTATTCAGAAAATTATGGGTGATGGCTCAGAAAACTGGTTCTCTTGCGGAGTGGCGACGGAGGCTCTTTATTCTACTCTAAGTTGTTCAGGGCTGAGCCTATTTTAGACGATGATGCCTTCCTCGATGTCATCCCCAGCATCATCTATGGAGGACAATTCTGATCTTGTCCGTTACGGATAGAGCGGAGTTGTTGGAGATTGTTCGGGGGATGGACCGGCTAGTGGCACCGGGCCGGATGGATTTTCTGGAGATTCTTCTCATATTGTTGGGATATTATCGCTGCTGACGTGGAGGAAGCCATTGGTTCTTTTTTCTTGGGTGCACGCCTTCCGGTCTCCATATCTGATACTTTCTTATTTCTTATCCCCAAAGTCGAGCACCCGAGGAATCTTTCAGATTTCCATCCTATTAGTCTTTGTAATTTCTGTAACAAGATAATTTCCAAGATTATTGCTTGCAGGTTGCGGGAATTTCTTCCCAAAATTATTTCTCCGGAGCAAAGTGCTTTTGTTAAGGGAAGAGAGATTGTTGATAATATCATCATTGCTCAGGACATGGTGGCCTCTATGAGGGAATCCAATCATGGTGGTAACATTGCAATAAAGCTTGACATACAGAAGGCCTATGACAGAGTCAATTGGCATTTCCTCCTGCGTGTTCTTCGAAGATTTGGCTTTAATGAGGCTTTCTGTGATCTTATTTATCGTATTCTGACGGACACCCGATATGCGGTTCTTCTCAATGGCGCTCCTACTGACTTTTTCCCCGGCGTCTAGAGGGATCTGTCAGGGGGACCCTCTCTCCCCAGCTCTCTTCCTTATTGCTGCGGAGGTGCTTTCTCGGAACCTCAAGCTTCTTCAAGACACAAATCGGAGATCTTCATTTCATACTCTGATTGGGGGACCGCGTATCTCGCACTTGGCCTATGCGGATGATGTTCTTATATTTACTTCGGGGGATATTGCTGGTTTGCGTGCTCTCCAGCAGGTATTGCATTGTTATGAGGCTGTATCTGGTCAGAAGATTAATTATTCCAAATCTGTCATTTATACTGCGACCCCATTGGCTGAGGCTCGTGCTCGGACTATTTCTACGATTTTGGATTTTGTACCGGTACTTTGTCGTTTTCTTATTTGGGCTGCCCGTTAACGTGGGGGAGACGGAATGCGGGGATGTTTAGTTATTTGCTTGATAAAATCCGATCGAAGCTGACGGGATGGCAGAATAAGATACTCTCTCCTGGGGGTAAGCTGGTCCTTATTAAGAATGTTCTTTCTTCTATCCCTATGTATACATTGGCATCATGTTGCCCACCACGGGCCGTTCTCAGGGCGATTGAGAGAATATTTGTAGCTTTCTTTTTGGGTAGCAAGGATGGGGTTGATAAGAGGAGTTGGCTGGCATAGCGGTTCGTTACTCGGACTAAGTCCGAAGGAGGCCTTGGGATCAAGTGTCTGAATGATATTATGGATGCCTTTTTCTATGAAATTATGGTAGAAGTTGCGTCATGGGAAGGGCCTTTGGGTGGAGCTCCTTAAATCAAAATATTTTCGTAAGCGTCATCCATGCGATGCGTTTATGACTTCCAAGTGCTCCCACATTTGGCGACGGATTTTACGGAGGAGGAAATTGGCGAAACCGTATATTTCTTTCAGACTTGGACGTGGAGAGGGCTCAGCGAGGTGCGAAGCGTGGATTCCAGGGGGTCCTCGGTTGGGTAGCGTTGCTATTCTGTCGGTTGAGGGAGTGGCAACTGGGACCAGGCGCGGAACGGGGAAACGGACTCGGGTGCGGCGGCGAGCCCAGGCGATGGCGCCTGTTGCCTACGGCCAGGCGGGCCATTCTGCGGCCAGCATGGGGGACCGAGTTGGGGGGGAGAGCGCTGACTCGACGGCTTCGCAGCGTCAGGTGCTCCCCTCGGTGCGGGTTCCGCTGGATGGTGGCACCGGAGAGCTAAGGAGGTCGGCCAGATTGGCTGAGAGGAGGGTGCTTCTCCCTCATCGACCGGTAACTGTGAGGGCTCTTTCGGACAGGGAAAGGAAGATCCGAGATTCTAGGGCGAGGAACTCTGACAATGGTGGTCCGGCTATCCGATCGTTTTGGACAGCCGCTGGGTGGAATTTGCATATGTTCTTGGAGTAGTTTGGGGATGAGGCAGCGAGGCGGCTCGGAGTGGCAAATCTGATTTGTACTTCGGTTCCTGATTCATTGGTCTAGGGTGAGCGGAAAGGATCTTTCTCGCTGGCATCAGCATGGAGGTGTTGCCGGATCTTCCACCCAACATCATCTTTATTTTCTAATATATGGGGCAAGTGTATTCTGACGAAGTGGAGCATTCTGATGTGGCGGGTCTGTCACAACCGACTACCCACTGATGACAACATTCAAAAGATGGCTTCCATCTGGCTTCCGGTGTCATTGCTGTCAGGCTGGGCACGGGGAGACCCTTCAGCATATTTTCTTCCACGGGGATCTTGCTATAGCGGTTTGCTCTGTCTTCAGGGGTTTCTTCAAGGCACGGATGCATAGAGATTTTCTTTCCTTTCTTCAAAGGTGGTGGTGGTGGCGGGGCCGCAGTCACCATCGGAGATCATTGGCCGGTGCGATCATATGGGTGCTTTGGAAGAACCGGAACAAGCGCTACGAGGGGCGTAGTGCTGGTTCTGCTTTCTTGGTTCGGGAGGTGAAACGACAGTTTCGGAAGTCGCTTTCGGGTTGTCATTATCTTCCGCCTATTCTGCATTGGACTTTAGAGTAGTGCTTTACTTGTCTTTCCTTTTTTATTTTTGTTACCTATGAGCTCAGATGTACTCATTACCCTTTTTTCAATAAAGGTAACGGTTTCATAAAAAAAATAAAAATAATATATATAATATATATTTTAAATTATATATATATATAGATATATATATAATATATATTCATATATTATATATATATATATATATATATATATATATATATTAATATATATATTTATATATAGATATATATATATATATATATATTTATATATATATATTTATATATATATATATATATATATATTATATATATATTATATATATATATATATAGGACTTATTAATTGGGTTTAAAGGTATATGTATATATTTTTATTTAAGCAAGTTTCAACAAGGATTTATAATATAGTATTTTGGATTAAAGAGGCATTTGAAAGTATATGTATAACATATAGTATATGGGTTTGATATATAATTATATATATATATATATATATATATTATATATAATAATATATATATATATATATATATATATATATAAATCACCTTTGGGCATTTAAATGGGTATAAATAAAATAAACTTTCTAAGATATATGCTTTTGACTAATTAAATATATATAGTTTTCAAACCATATAGTAATTTCCAAAATAGTGTAAATATTTATCTGCATAAATTATTCCGATTATAAGTCATTGACCGTGACTAATCGTGTTTCCCATTTTCTTATGATTTCGAATTTCTACATATCCATCATAGCTAACTAGACTATCCTGGACCCATCAAGATTATCGTTTTGACCAGCAAAGGACCTAAGGCAAGTACATTTCTCATAGTTTTTATATTTGGTAACTTCAATGATTCATGTATTGAGCATTGTCTTACATTGATTTTCTGTTTGATTTTTGAGACAATGGTTACACGATGTAGTAGTTATGGATTATTTATATGTTATTTTTTGTGACTAATGTATTACCGTGTTCATGACCAATTTGAATCTATGAGTACTAATCGAACGAACATCCAAGTTCATAACGGACTTTTCTATACGCATCACATTGTTTATCGCTTCGCCGTATCCCGCTATACTTCAATCACGTTACCGAGTTACCGATTATCCAATATCAAACCTTCAAGTTATACGATAATGCCCTTTAAGTTACATACGTTTCAGTCAAACTAAAATGAGTTTCGCCACAACGTAACCAACTATTTTCGTAGGCACAATCATTCGTTTCAACCAACTTTCATCGAGTTCGCAATTTGTGCGATCCGATTACAATTCGTATTGACCAACATTTTTATCGAGCTCGGAAGTCATGCGATCTGATTATAACTTCAAGTTTCCTTTCCCATCGATCTGATTATTGCCTCAAGGCGTATTCGTTTTGTTGATCTTATTCATTCGACCGACTTATAAGTTTCGTCCGACGTATCATTCATTGATACAAGTCCATGCCCGATCGTTCTAACCGATTATCGAAGAACACTTGCATCAATATACCATCATACAAATTTCCAATCGAGTCTCGGTACTATCTTGTCTGTTGCGGACAAACCTTCCGTAATTTACGTAATGTGTTGATGCAATCCATCTTACAAGTGGTATAGCATATACCACTCAGAATCGAGTTATTCATCACATAAGTGGTATAGCATATACCACTCAGAAATCAAGTTATTTCTCCTCGCATCATACTCGGTATGAATCAACGATCTATTTAGACTCGCTATTATGCGGTGATCATACCGATCACGACTTTTGATAAAACTAAAATCTGACATAACTTGGCTAATGTACACAATTTGCCAACTCATGTTCGGTGACAACCGAACCAGATCGTTCTTATCGATTTACAAATTTTAGTTCCATCCGTTGCACCTTGTGCAACGTTTCATTTCTGACATTCAAAGCCGATACTTGATTTCGTTCAACACAATCGTTATCAACTTTCATGTTCTTTCACATCGTACAAATCAAAATTCAACTCGCTGCAATTCATGCAACAAAATATCTCGTGACTTTTTTATATCGATCCAACCAACATTTCTCATATCGACTGTTATATTCAAACAACAACCATCTCAATTCATTTTTCACGACTTATTGCACTTGCAGCAACCAATATTTCATGGCTCGTTGCTCAATGCAATAAACATTTCACGATTATACCCAGGAAACATCATGTAAATTTTGTAACACGTACGGTAAAATTACACGACTGTGTATTAGACTTTTTGTATGGAACATCCAGAGTGCCATCGAGTAGAGTCAAGAGTCATTCGATCGTGGTAGGCACTTTTTGGAGTTGAGATGAAGCAACCTTCCTGAGAAAATTGAACCTAGAGCTCTGATACCAATTTGTCACGTCCTGACTCGAAAAAATCGTTCGTTCTCGCTTGATTTCACCGAATCGATCGTCCTCGCTGGGGCCTGATATCGTACGAGTCTGGAGTTGCACTCGTGCAAGGCAAGATAACATGTTCTCAAAATGGTTATCTTTGATTTAACATGTAGCAGCAGAAGGAACAGAGTGTACGAAACAATTATCTTTATTCAATAAGCAGCAAAATTGCAAAGGCTTTCAATAGCCTAAATGGATCATGCCAGATTGTCTTACAACACTCAAGTTCTCTCTTGTTCACAAAGGACTTTATCGTTCTGTACATCATGTCTTCTATATCTCGGCCGCATGATCCTGTTACAAATTCGAGTGTCAATACGGTCGCACGCCTTAAAATACTACAACATTCCATGCCTTAGTGCGTCTAAGCGAAGCTCCATCACGAGTAAACCATTACCTATATCCTACAAGCAATCTGCTGGGAGATCAATACTAATCCTTTCGCGTACTGATCAGACCCACTTTACTAAACCGATATTAACTAGATATATAAATCATGCAGCTTAAGTTGTGATCTTTCTATCATTGCCTTAGGAACTATTTCATGACATATTTGAAAGCAGTAAAGCATTATTTTATTGCAAGCAAGTTATCATTTATTCACGTAAGCAAGCAGGCAACATATAGCAATCTTTTGTTGTTTCGTGGTGCGACTTCTTACCAACATTGATGCACTCATCCTTGCACCTACGTAAGGTAAATACGCCTACTATCTTTTCCTGTCATGTTATAAGTGCTCTTTGTGCGTGTTACGCCCCAGAACCAGAATACTGGAGAGCGGGGGTAGACATAGCCAGCTACGTATATTGAAGTGCAACCCACCTCGCTATACGGTCACGGTTGTCTAGGTACATGAGGGTTTAACTACAATCGATCAATCACCTATGGTCAAGAACAAGCCTATTGTCTCAATCTCAAGCAAGCAAATAATAATAACAAGATGTCAGAGCACCAAATATACAATAGTAAGACGTCCCATACATTACATATTCGGATGATCATGAAGCTAGTCGTACAAAATATGAGGACTAGCAAGAGTTCAGTCATACATGATCAACCCTAGGATTTGTCAATCATGTTACAGCCCGTAGGCAGACAGTAAATAAAGGTGCAATACGAGCTAACAAGTGTTCATCGGCTAAACGCCTCAAAAGAATAATTTTATAATAAAGTGGAAGGACAAAAAGAAACCCACTCGTTGCCAGGGTTACGCCTGGTGGTCACCATCTGGCTGGAAGACTGGTAGATCCTCTGGTGCTGCACCGATATCTGGCCATACAAAACCAGCTGGGTCAGACCCCAGAAAGAGCAAGTGCAACAAAGGAGGCTTCACTTAGGAACTAAAACCAGCATATCACAATAGAATATTAAAGATAATAAATAAATAACTGATAATAACAGAGATAACACAGTAAACTGAGTACAAGGAAACCATTCAAGTAGCAAGGTCATAACCCTTAAACCAAACAAGGACCGGGGTTGCAGCCCTTCACCTGAATAGAAACCCATCTCAAATACTGTTAGTAAGGTAACAAGACAATAAATGAAGAGAGAACACAGAAATGCTCCGGGAGCCAGGTTACAACCCTTAAACCAAACAAGGACCAGAGTTGTAACCCTTCGCCTGAACAGAACTGGACCCCTGATCTTTATTGCTAAGGCCAGTATAAATAATCATGGTAGTAAGGTAAGGTAAAACATGACGAACATGGCATGGGGTTGCAATAAGACAATAAACGAAGAGAGGACACAGAACTGCTCCGGAAGCCAGGTTATAACCCTTAAACCAAATAAGGACCGGGGTTGTAACCCTTCGCCTGAACAGAACTGGACCCCTGATCGTTATTGTTAAGGCAAGCATCAATAATCATGTCATATCATAATCTTGCACAGAATCAGGATAAGACTAAGCTGGAATAAACTCCATCCAATCAATCACGGCCAATCAAGAGTACAACTTGATACTTTTAACTAACTAGGGTTATCACAGGCCTAGTTACTAGCAAGATGCAATAAGATTATCCCAACAGCCACAAGCCCTGCAGACCATCCGGTTATCCAGGTCGAATGTCCGTTTATGAAGAATGCAACACGTGACTGTGTGCTGGAAATGTGCCCTACTCGTCGGTAGGCTACAAGTCCACTCAGTGCGCCCAAATAACGGGATTGCCTGTAGCTGGAAAATCTCTCCATGACTACTGGATTATTCTAGTTTATTAGCCTTAGTTAATTGCAGTAGGTATCCCTGACCGTGGTACTCATGGAACCCCATCCTAGACATGATGCAAGACAATACTGGTTTATTTGCACAAACACAATCATCCATGGTGTCCAGGTCATTCATAATTGTCA
The DNA here is from genome assembly GCA_029216955.1 of Iris pallida. Taxonomy (NCBI): domain Eukaryota; kingdom Viridiplantae; phylum Streptophyta; class Magnoliopsida; order Asparagales; family Iridaceae; genus Iris; species Iris pallida. The sequence goes on from JANAVB010020507.1 coordinate 7,656, forward strand.
TGTCGGGCTAGCTGTCGTAACAGCATGTCATGATATATCATGTCAGCTTGCTTGTCGAGAGTGTACCACGGTGGGCCACTATCGTGTTCAGGAAATATGCCAGAATTTACATGACATAAACATAATATGACATTTCAGTTTAATAATACTAATATTAATAATAATAAATAATAAGAAGGACAAGACATGAGGAGTGAGCCATGTGGCAGAAAGCATGCAAGCTTATGCAGCTGGGAATCAAGAGAAGTTCATGCGGCTACGGAAGTTCATGCGACCACGGAAGTTCATGCGGCCACGGAAGTTCATGCGGCCACGGAAGTTCATGCGGCCACGGAAGTTCATGCGGCCACGGAAGTTCATGCGGCCACGAAAGTTCATGCGGCTGCGGAAGTTCATGCGGCCACGGAAACTCGTGCGGCCATGGAAACTCATGTGGCTACGGAAGTTCATACGGCCACGGAAGTTCATGCGGCTACGGAAGTTCATGCGGCCACGGAAGTTCATGCGGCTACAGAAGTTCATGCGGCTGCGGAAGTTCATGCGGCTACGGAACTTCATGCGACTACGGAACTGTTCTTCTTCTCCATTATTCCGAGAAGAAGAACCATGCAAGCCCTGGCTTCCAAGCTTCATAAAACCTTCATCTAGAGTCCAAATCCGAACTTTTATTGGTCAAAATGGGCAGAATGAAATTCTCTACAACATGGAACCATCAATACTTGGAAATAACAATGTTAAGTAGATCAAAACCCAAGAAATCCAAAAATACTATAAACTTAGATCTACAGAAATTGAGCCATGGAAATTAGAAATGATAAGTACTAAAGTGAGTTAGAATCTCAAGAGGAAGAGAATGGAACAATAAAAACGAAGTTCCTCCATGAAGCAAGCTACACTTGCCTAAGCTATCTCTCTCTTTTCCTGGTGGTTGAAGAAGTAATGGTTGAGAAGATGAAGAGTAATGAAGAGAGAGAATGAGGGAATCGTTAATAAATAATAGTGGTGGTGGTAGGTGGGGGTTTTCCCTCCTTGGTTCATGATGAACCAAGGTAACCCAAGCCTAGTCGAACCAACCCAAAATAAACCAAGCCATGAAATGCCAAGATGAGCTAAGCAAGGAATCATACAATACAATATAAAATACGTACACGTATTCCAAAATACGTAATACGAACAACAGGCATTACAACTCTACCCACCTTAAAAGAATTTTGTTCTCGAAATTTAATTAAGAGACTAGAGAGACAAGGACAAGCTACACTAATCACAAGCAAGCTATACGAATCAGTCTATCATGCAGTCATTCATTCAAGCAAGGAAATTAAAAGCATAAGGTATAAGGAAGACATTATACCTTATGAGTTAAACAGGTCGGGATATCGCGATCGGATATCATCCTCACGCTTCCATGTTGACTCACCCAAAGAGTGATGACCCCAAGCAACTCGGACTAACTTGATAGTCTTTTTCTTGAGTGTCTTCTCTCTTCGGTCCAATATAGACACGGGCCTCTCCTCATAGAAAAGGTTGGTACCAACAAACAGTTCCGAATGATCCAGGATGTGGCTCGGGTCCGGAATATACCATCGTAGTTGGGATACATGGAATACGTCATACACCTCACGTAGCGACGGCGGAAGAGCGAGACGATAGGACACATCTCCTACTCGCTCCAGAATATCGAACGGTCCTATATACCTAGGACTAAGCTTTCCCCGCACGCCGAAACGAATAACGCCACGGTTAGACAAAATCCTCAGGAATACATGGTCGCCGACAGAAAACTCAAGAGGGCGCCGATGAGAATCGGCCCAATGACGCTGGCGATCTTGGGCAACTCGAAGATGATCTATGACTCCCCTGACCACTTCAACTGTCTGAGCAATCATTTCTAGATCGAGCATCTGCCTCTCTCCGACATCGTCTCATGCTAGCGGGGATCGGTACTTCCTACCATACAGTGCCTCGAACGGTGCCATCTGGATACTAGCTTGGAAACTGTTGTTGTACGAGAACTCTACCAGTGCAGGTGATCTTCCCATGAACCACTGAAGTCGAGCGTACAAGATCTCAACATATCTTCGAGAGTCTGGATCGTGCGTTCTGACTGGCCATCTGTCTATGGGTGATATGCTGAGCTGAACTGGAGGCGAGTCCCCAAATTCTCTTGCAGGCTACGCCAAAAGTGCGACATAAATCTGGAATCTATGTCCGAGGTGATACTGACTGGTATACCGTGCAATCTGACAATCTGCCGGAGATACATCTCCGCTAACTGAGCCGTCGACTGACCAACTCTGAACGGAAAAAAGTGAGCTACCTTCGTGAGCCTGTCTATGATAACCCAAATAGTGTCTCTGCCAGCCGGGGATCTAGGCAATCCAGTCACAAAATCCATGGTTATATGCTCCCACTTCCATTCTGGAATTGGCAAGGGCTGAAGTAGTCCAACTGGCCTCTGATGTTCAGCTTTAACTTGTTGGCAAACCAAAGATCGAAAGACAAACCGGGCCATCTCCCTCTTCATGCCATTCCACCAAAAGTGCTGACGAATATCTCGGTACATCTTCGTACCGTCGGGATGAATGGAATACTGCGAACTTTGAGCCTCTGTCATGATCTCCTGTCTGATATTTCCACTGGGTACACAAAGACGCTTCCCATGTCGAAGTGTACCGTCTTCATGGATATATAACTCTGGTCTTCGTCCTGCCTCACACTCTGCTCTGAGTACTGATTGAGACATCTATTTGGTAAACCCTCGCATATCTTGATTTACAAGACCTGCATGGGCCACCACTTAAACCATGTTATACCCCAGAACCAGAATACTGGAGAGCGGGGGCAGACATAGCCAGCTACGTATATTGAAGTGCAACCCACCTCGCTATACGGTCATGGCTGTCTAGATATATGAGGGTTTAACTACAATCCATCAGTCACCTATGGTCAAGAACAAGACTATTGTCTCAATCTCAAGCAAGCAAATAATAATAACAAGATATCAGAGCACCAAATATACAATAGTAAGGCGTCCCATACATTACATATTCGAATGATCATGAAGCTAGTCGTACAAAATATGAGGACTAGCAAGAGTTTAGTCATATATGATCAACCCTAGAATTCGTTAATCATGTTACAGCCCGTAGGCAGACAGTAAATAAAGGTACAATACGGGCTAACAAGTGCTCGTCGGCTAAACGCCTCAAAAGAATAATTTTATAATAAAGTAGATGGACGAAAAGAAATCCACTCGTTGCCAGGGTTATGCCTGGTGGTCACCATCTGGCTGGAAGACTGGTATATCCTCTAGTGCTGCTCCGATATCTGGCCATACAAAACCAGCTGGGTCAGACCCCAGAAAGAGCAAGTGCCACAAAGGAGACTTCACTTAGGAACTAAAACCAGCATATCACAATAGAATATTAAAGATAATAAATAAAGAACTGATAATAACAGAGATAACAACAGTAAACTGAGTACGAGAAAACCATTCAAGTAGCCAGGTCACAACCCTTAAACCAAATAAGGACCGGAGTTGCAGCCCTTCACCTGAATAGAAACCTGTCTCAAATACTATTGGTAAGGTAACAAGACAATAAATGAAGAGAGGACACAGAACTGCTCTGGGAGCCAGGTTACAAACCCTTAAACCAAATAAGGACCGGAGTTGTAACCCTTCGCCTGAATAGAACTGGACCCCTGATCTTTATTGTTAAGGCCAGTATAAATAATCATGGTATTAAGGTAAGGTAAAACATGACGAACATGGCATGGGGTTGCAATAAGACAATAAACGAAGAGAGGACACAGAACTGCTCCGAGAGCCAGGTTACAACCCTTAAACCAAACAAGGACCGGGGTTGTAACCCTTCGCCTGAACAGAACTGGACCCCCGATCGTTATTGTTATGGCGAGCATCAATAATCATGTCATGTCACAATTTTGTACAGGATCAGGATAAGACTAAGCTGGAATAAACTTCATCCAATCAATCACGACCAATCAAGAGTACGGCTTGATACTTTTAACTAACTAGGGTTATCACAGGCCTAATTACTAGAAAGATGTAATGAGATTATCCCAACAGCCACAAGCCCTGCAGACCATCCGATTATCCAGGTCGAATGTCCGTTTATGAAGAATGCAACACGTGACTGTGTGCTGGAAATGTGTCCTACTCGTCGGTAGGCTACAAGTCCACTCAGTGCGCCCGGATAACGAGATTGCCTGTAGCTGAAAAATCTCTCTATGACTACCGGATTATTCTAGTTTATTAGCCTTAGTTAATTGCAGTAGGTATCCCTGACCGTGGTACTCAAGGAACCCCATCCTAGACACGATGCAAGACAATACTGGTTTATTTGCACAAACACAATCACCCACGGTGTCCAGGTCATTCGTACTTGTCATGTCTGGCTAGTTGTCGTAACAGCATGTCATGATATATCATGTCAGCTTGCTTATCGAGAGTGTGCCACGGCGGGCCACTATCGTGTTCAGGAAATATGCCAGAATTTACATGACATAAACATAATGTGACATTTCAATTTAATAATACTAATATTAATAATAATAAATAATAATAACGAGGACAAGACTTGAGGAGGGAGCCATGCGGCAGAAAGCATGCACGCTTATGCGGATGGGAATCAAGAGAAGTTCATACGGCTACGGAGGTTCATGCGGCTACGGAAGTCCATGCGGCCACGGAAGTTCATGCAGCTGCGGAAGTTCATGCGTCTACGGAAGTTCATGTGGTTGCGGAAGTTCATGCGGCCACGAAAACTCATGCGGCTACGGAAGTTTATGAGGCCACGGAAGTTCATGCGGCTACAGAAGTTCATGCGGCCACGGAAGTTCATGCGGTAACGGAAGTTCATGCGGCTACTGAAGTTCATGCGGCCACGGAAGTTCATGCGGCTACGGAAGTTCATGCGGCTGCGAAAGTGTATGCGACTACGAAACTTCATGCGGCTATGGAACTGTTCTTCTTCTCCATTATTCCGAGAAGAAGAACCATGCAAGCCATTGCTTCCAAGCTTCATAAACCTTCATCTAGAGTCCAAATCCGAACTTTCATAGGTCAAAATGGGACAGAATAAAATTCTCTACAACATGGAACCATCAAAACTTGGATATAACAATGTTAGTAGATCAAAACCAAAGAAATCTAAAAATACTATAAACTTATATCTACACAAATTGAGCCATGGAAATTAGAAATGCTAAGTACTAAAGTGTGTTAGAATCTCAAGAGGAAGAGAATGGAACAATAAAAACGAAGTTCCTCCATGAAGCAAGCTATACTTGCCTAAGCTCTCTCTCTCTCTCCTCTCTCTCTCTCTCTCTCTCTCTTCCTGGTGGTTGAAGAAGTAATGGTTGAGAAAAGAAGAGTAATAAAGAGAGAGAATGAGGGAATGGCTAATAAATAAGGGTGGTAGCGGTAGGTAGGGGTTTTCCCCCCTTGGTTCATGATGAACCAAGGCAACCCAAGCCTAGCCGAACCAACCCAAAATAAACCAAGCCATGAAATACCAAGATGAGCCAAGCAAGAAATCATGCAATACAAGATAAAATACGTACACGTATTCTAAAATACGTAATACGAACAACAGGCATTACAGTGCAGGATCTCTATGTGCCTGTACTTTCAGTCCACCATTCTTTAACTATTTGAAGGTCGTTGGCATTCCAAGCCAAAATTGACTATATTTCTCAAATCATATATTTAAAACGGTGATTGCTCTGTCTCAAATTGCTAGTCTCTTATCTAGAGGACCCTAAATTACTCGGTAAGTGGGTTATCACATCAATAGTAGGTCACAAGCCATCTCAATATTTCTTCGGGTCAACTTAACTTCTTTGAGTCAACGACTCAGTGTAATGCAACGTGCGAAGCAGGACATTACATAATATATCACTCTTTTTGGCATACTTTTATCTCAAGAATAGTCTTTATTTTGTCCAAATCCTTCATAGAGAAGGTAGTACCCAGTTGGCCTTCAACTTTGCTATCCTGGTGGAATTTTGACTTATACCAATAACATATCATCAACATATAGCAATAAAGTAATAAAATCATCTTCGACAAAATGTTTCACAAATGCACAATGGTCCAACATTATATGTGCATAATCATGATCCCCATAAATGACTCAAACTTTTTGTGCCACTGTCGCGGATGCTTCTTCACATATAATTACCCTATATGGATTATTTTTCAAACTGAAAAACCAATGTGACTTTCCCTTTTCACATAATCCCTCAGACTGCTCCATGTATAATTCCTCCGATAAATAGGAATATTGTATTAACATTCATCTGCTCAATCTCCAAATCAAAAAATGTTGTTAATCCTAGCACCATTTGGATATATGACAACTTGACGTCCGACGAGAAGATTTCATTGAAATCTACTCTCTTCCGCTAACTGTAGCCTTTGACTAACAACCTCGCTTTGTATCAAAGATGAGTATCATCTTCTGTCTGGTTCATGCGGAGGTCTGGAGAACTATATGTGCCCATGAGATGAGGTGAATCACACTACACCAAAATGGCCATCTTGGAATGGAGAAATTTTGTTCCAAATTAAAATTCAAGAACGCATTTATTCCATGCCTATTTTTGGGCTGCCAAAATTCTTGGTACAGAAAAAAAAGCATTCCAAGGGACAGTTATTGGAATGCTTTATATGCATTCTAGTATTGGAACACCAACAAACTGTTCCTAATAAAGAGTTCCAAAGGACGTTTATTGGAACACTTTGTATGTGTGCCAGTATCGGAACTCTAATAAAGTGTTCCTAATAAAGTATTTCATATTAATTTTTGTGCACTTACTGGAGCATTACAAATTAATTTTCGTGCACTTATTGGAACAAATATAATGTGTTCCAGCATTGGAATGGTAAAATACCATTCCTATTAATTGTCGAGATTATTTGAAATTCCAAACCTATAATTTGATATATATATTATAATAGATATAGCTATTTTTGAATACTTGTGTGATTTTATAAAATTAAAGCTGATTATAATATAAATAAAAGTAAATGAACATTTATAACATAAGTACATGAAAAATAGATCAAGGTAATGCTACATAGACTAATAAAGTCAAAATCCTAGCCATTGGATTTCAGAGACGAATAACCATACATATGTGTATGCTAATTTTAGAATGTATTTGGAATGGTAAAAAGCATACCAAAATACTTAATTTTTCTGAAAATTAAAATAAAAATATTAGGAACATTTTTCTGATATGGAACGTTTTATTCCGTTCCAGAACCTATACGAAAAATCGGCGTTCCAGATTGAAAAAGGTCTAGTGTTCCTAATTTACTATTTTGGTATAGTGTCGATAACCTGATATCCCATTCGAGCCTTTTTATGTAGCGAAGAGGTAAATATCATGATAAAAGATACGGCGAACCAGTTTGCTTCAGATATTAAGAAGAAGAAGGGCAAGTTTGGAAAGGGCCTTATGAGAAGCATAAAGAAAGAATGACACACGACAACCATATCTACGAGAGTGGAAGTCGTTCGAAGACTTGGTGCATCCGTCAACGAGGGCGTCGACAAAACAGATAGGAGAGAATGTAAGTAACATGCAAGATTTTTGCCACCAAGACCTTGTTGCAAGTGTGGGGTTTAGTTGGAAGGCTCCATAATTTTTGTAATATAGTGGAGTCCTCTTGAATCTCACAAGGCCCTTTTAGTTTCTAGAAGTTCTAGAATCTTCACACCATGTAAATATCTAGGACCTAAACTTTTCTCTAGAATAATATCTAGAATTTTCTCTAGAATAATATCTAGAATATCCTTTAGAATTCATAGAATTTTCTCATTTCATAAGTTTCATGTAAGCCCTTTGAGACCCTATAAATAAGTGGGAGACTCATTTGCTCCTCACCACCCAAGAAGTAAACTCTCTCTAGTATAATAAATTTTTAATATTCCAATCTCTCCTTGCTCCATAATTTTCTCATTCTTGCCTTAGCAATCTAGCAAAGCGTTTGGAGAAGGTTTGCGCAGACCTTTGAGAGAAAGTTCATGCGTCGACGAAGCGAGGTGTGACAAAAATACTAAGTCAGTGACATATCTATCCTCGCAGCTTATAATCACTAGGTATATTTTGTAAAAGAGAATAACTTGTGATTATATAGGGGAGCCACCCCTATGTAGCAGCCCAATACCCATAATTGACAGTAAAATCGGAGAATAACTCCCACAAGTAGACGATTATAATAGTAACCTCCATTAAATGTGCAATTATGTCCATGAAGCAATGAACAATAATTTTCATGGAAAAATATTTTTGCTCGAGCCACATTTTCGATCGAGCCACATTTTCGTGGAGCAACATTTTCGCAGGAGCATCCTCCTGGCGAAAATTAAGAGAATAGCTTCTGAGCAAAATGTTGTGCTCGCTCGTCCACACACCCTGCTACGCACTGTTGTGCCCACGCAAAAATCGCACGAAAATGGTACAACGGCCCAAAATAGCCATATCGCTTCCGAAGCGTAGTGCACCATCAAAGTGCCACATTGTACCGACGTCCACATCCGTGCCCGCGCTCGAGTTCGAATCGGAGCATAGCTCCATAAGAAATTTTCCAAAAATGGATGACAATAACATATATATATTTTGTTGTTGAAAGTCACAACCTCTAATAAAACAGTCCATCGTACCAATCACGGAGACTATCACTCCACATGGACTACCCCTTACCATGTGCAAAATATAATAATAATAAAATTTATATTAAAGTATATACTTTGGATTTGACACGTGAATGTAGGAGCATTTCTGTTAGTCCCGGGGCTTGACCAAAGATGGAAAACTGATGCAATCGAGATCTAGAGTCACACAAAACCTTTGCAGTGATCAAACTCAAGATCTACGATGATACAAAAAACCAAATAGCCAGATTACAATATGAAGGAGGGAAATAGAAAGAGAAGATATCTCGTTCTTCCTTGCAAAGGTGTTGCAATTGGGACGGAACGAGTTACAATAATCTAGAGAAAGATGAGATAAAGAAAAGTTGCTGGGGTGTCAAAACACCATTGCTCACAGCAAGATTCACCCCACACGAATTGCTTTCAGGAACCAGCAAGTTGAAGAACTTATGGAACGCTTGAAGTTACCTCTGTTCTGACTCCTCGGATGGACTTGCAATGGCGGCAGCAGCTCCCTCTCTCTCTCTTTTCTGACTTATAAAATTCGTAGTCCCCACAAAGGAGGCCAAAAGAAGTATATAGAGAGAGGGTGGAAACCCTAGCCGCCTCTTCAGTTATGGAAAGATTGAATCAAATCCCACAAAGATAGCAACGAATTTAATTCAAATCTTATGGAAAGATTGAATCAAATCCCACAAAGATAGCAACGAAATTAATTCAAATCCCACAAAGATAGCAACGAAATTAATTCAAATCTTATGGAAAGATTGAATCAAATCCCTCAAAAAGTGGATCTGAATTAATCGCATTGAATCAGTCTTTCCATAACTGACATGTAGTCTGCACAGTCAGCGGAGCCCTCCATGTTGCAGCAGCACAGCCTGGCCGCATGGCCTCATGGACGCAAGTGCCGCATGAGCCGCATGAGGCCGCATGACTGCTGACGTGCTAAGTGCAAAGTGCGCCAACAAAATGCGACATTACGCCTCATGAGCCCATGAGCCCGAGTCCGAGTCCGAGCCCGAGCCCGAGCCCGAGCTCGAGTCCGAGTCCGAGTCCGAGTCTAAGCCCCTTTGGGGCTTAGCTCCAAATAAAATTAATCCAAGAGAATGACAAAAGCATTAATGCTTAATCCTTGGAGCCTTATTCTTACCTCCTAGTAAAATCACCCACATGGTTCCCTCCTTAGGGTCACCACCCCATGTGCATCTCTCAACAACACAACCAAGTATATATGTTTAGATAACTCATGGTGCATTTCCGATTTGGGACTAAACTTTTACAAGGCATGTTGAGAGCAAGCTCTCTCCATGTAAAGAAAGCACTAATAATCCCCCACATATCACAACATATATATGTGTCGAGCGTTGAGCGTTCCCCACACTAACTGTCCATTTATATTAGGATAGATGTCGCTGACGACTTGAATCTTCCCGTATGGATTAAATAACAATGTAATACAAGAATAGACTACGCCTTGAATTCTGCACCACAATTGTAATTCTTCCCACTCATAAAGTGTAGTTACGTGTGCTTCTGGCTGCACATTAAAGGCCCTGTGCCAGCCTGGTTTCAGTGTTAATTTTGGGCATCTACAAGTTTACCCTCAAGAGACGGCCTGATATCTCTTTCCATACACTATAGGTGAGTTCTTTATTAAAGAGACATGGCATGAAGCCTTGTGCTTCCTTGCGGTGCTACGCCGCTATGACATGGCCTGAAGCCAAGGTATTACCCCTACCTGGAAACCTCATCGTAGTGTCATACTACTGTAGCATGAGGTCTCAGCCTCTTTGTAGTGCCAATCTACTCAGCATGAAGCCTAAGGCTTCCTTGCGGTGTTATGCCACAACGACATGGCTTGCAAGGCCGAGGCTTTACCCCTACCTGGGTACCTTATCGTGGTGTCGTGCCACTGTAACATGGGGTCATCCTTTCCTTTGTAGTGCTGTCTACAACTCTTTAATTACGTCATACAATATTAGGCTACCTGCCTATTTGCGGTGCTACGCCGCTATGACTTAGCTTGCAAAGCCGAGGTATTACCCGAGACCTGGGAACCTCATGGTGGAGTCACCCCACTGTAGCATGGAGTTTTATTCCTTGTAGTACTGCTCTACCGTGCTTCCTGTAAAGCATACCAGGCATTCACTCTGCCTGAGAACTCGTTAAGGCGTTTAAGCCAACCTTCCACAGGATCTGTTTTTTCTGCAGAAAATACATAGTAGACAACAGTGGTTATGGGTCTGTATCCTTCCATATTCCAGAGAACAAGTACCCACTGTTACCTGATAGTTTTCCAGTCAGTGATCCTCCTTTGAACCAAAAGTTAGATGCCTAGTAGATTTCTCTTTGAACTAATAGCATAAAACTTTATGGTAGGATTACAAAGACACACTATCAGAATGCCTTCAAGCCCATTTTATAAGTTGTGTCATCGACCAACTGGCGCTTGAGGCCCTTTGTGAACGGATCTGCCAGGTTCTCCTGACTCCGAACATCAATCACTGTAATTACACCTCTTTTGATAAGATCGTGTACTGCCATGTGCTTCAACCGCACAGTCCTCTTCTTTCCGTTGAAGAGGTCATTTAATGCCACCGCCGCAGTTGCCTGGTTGTCACAGTATATCGGTATCACCGGTATCTGAGCTCCAACCACTGAAAGATCATACATGAGCTCCCGAAGCCATTCTGCTTCATCTGCTACAGTTTCAAGTGCATAGAATTCAGATTCCATGGAGGAACGAGAGAGTATAGTCTGCTTCTTCGATTTCCACGATATAGCAGCTCCACCCAATGAAAAGACATATCCACATGTGGATCTCTCGCTTTTTACCTCTGAACACCAGCTAGCATCACTGAAGCCTTCCACTACTGTCGGATACCCGTTGTATTGCAGTGCATATGTCTGAGTCTTCTTGAGATATCTCATCATTTCTTTTAATGTTCGGTTCTTCCTCTCTGCTACTTCGTTGGATTGAGGAGAATATGGAGCAGTAGTCTCGCATATGATTCCATGTTCTTTGCAGAACGATGCGAAGTCATGAGACCTGTACTCCCTACCTCGATCACTTCTCAACCTCTTGAGTTTTTGTCCAGTCTGCCGTTCAGCTTCGGCCCTGAACTCTCTGAACTTCTCGAAAGCTTCGTCTTTAGTCTTGAGCAAGTAGACAAACGCGTATTTTGAGAAGTTGTCGATGAAGGTTATAAAATACTTCATCTCGGCTTTCATGGAGAAATGTTTGAAGTCACAGATATCGGAGTGTACTAACTCCAGAAGATCTGTGCTTCGATTGACCCGATGAAAGGGTTTCCTTGTGATCTTCGTCTGAGCACATACTTCACACTTCTCCACCTTACCCCCATATTTAGAGATAAGTCCTAGACTAGACATTTTGTTAATTCTTTTACAATGAACATGTCCTATTTTATTATGCCACAACTCAAGAGAATAATCAGAAAATGCAAATGCATTAATGTCATTAAACTGGTTGACAAGCTGAATTTTAAACATTCCTTCGGTTTGATAAGCCTTCCCGAAGTATGTTCCCTTCTTGGACATCACCATCCGACTAGCATTGATGTCCATCCTCAAGCCTGCGTTACAGAGCAGGCTCCCAGAGATCAGTTCTTGGCAATCATCGGAACATGCTTCACTACCAGAATAAGTCGTTTTAGCGACGCATAAAGACGTCGCTAAAACGACAAATTTCGTCGCTAAATAAAGTTAGCGACGAAATTACTGACGTTTCGTGATAGTCGCTGAAATGTAAGTCGCTAATCTTCGAAACATCGCAAAACGTCGCCACTATCGACGTTTACCGACGTATATATACGTCGGTATATTGCCGACGCCTACCGTCGTGACGTCGGTGGATTACCGACGTATTACTGTGTATCGCTACGCGTCGGTAAATTACCGACGAATAGTCGATGGTTTAGTGACATAATTGAAGTCGCTAAACGTCGGTAATTCCTGGGAATTCCTGGGAATTCCTGGGAATATTAGCGACGAACACCGACGTTTACCGACGTTCGTCGACATTTATAACGTCGCTAAAACGTCGGTAAACTGGAAAATATGGCATATTTATCGACGTTTACCGATGCAAACTTACGTCGGTGTCCGTCGGTAAACGTCGCTAATCTGCAAAAAAAATAAAAAATAAAATACAGAATGTCCATTTCTTCCTGCAGTTTAAAAGATAACCATTTCTCACTGTAGAATAGGATCCAAACATCACAGAATGTCCATTTCTCGCTGTACACAACTAACCAAGTTTGTATACTTGACGTCGATAATTGCGAATAACCAAATATCCAAATAACCAAGTTTACAACAATCACAACAACAACTAACCAAATAACCAAATATCCAAATAACCAAATTGTTGACACAAAGTCACAGTCAACCAAATATTGACTACATTGACTAAATAATATCTGTATAAATTCAATACGACACACGACGTCTGCTTTCAGTTCGGGACAAACGACAGCTCAGTTTCCGACTCTCAGTATATTTTCGAGTCTGTACTTTTACATTTCATTGAGTCTAGAAGTATGTACTCTGAGTTATGCTGAGCTCTTGGAACTTAGTCTACAAGCCTACCCAAAATCCAAAGCTCCACCAAAACAAATTGCCCACAAGTCCCACTTAGAATCACTCTGTGCTCTGGAGACAGAGTTCGGGCCGAACTCTGCCTCCACATAGAGTTCGGGCCGAACTCTGTCCCCTAGAAATCAGGAACCCTAATTTTAGGGTTAGCTGGTTGCTAGCTGTCCAACGGCCAAATTTTTGAATTCTCCTACCCGAATTCTGGCCGAATTCTGCCTCAAAAATCAGTATAAATAGGGCATGAATTCTCTCATTTTGAATCACTCAATCTTCTCTTCTCTTCTCTCCTACAAGCTCTATAAGCCATACCCTTCCCATCTACTAGCCACAAGCCTCCTAAGTCTCGAGTGCTCAGCATCTCTCAGTTAGGATTCTTGTGCAAGAGTGAAGAAATCGCTTGGACAATTCCAAGCAATCGCCACTGCGATTCTCTGTAAGAAGTTGACGTGCTCTTCTGAAGTAAAGGCACGGTTGTAAGCTACTATTTCACAAATAGTGGATTTAATCCTGAGCTAGAGTTCTCAGGCCTAGACTAGTCCTCCACGAGGAAAACCAGGTTAAAATTGCTGTGTTTGCGTATGCTCTCTTGTCTTTCATTTATATTCCGCATTTTACTCTGATTATTCATTTTTCGTGAAAGAGTAATTTTTTAATTGGTCATTATATATATATATACTCTATTCACCCCCCCTCTAGAGTTGCCAAACTGTTCTTCAATTGGTATCAGAGCTCTGTTCTCTTTATAAGGACTAACATCCTAAGAGCTGATCCATGGCAACCACACAATCCTTGATCTCCAATCATGGTGAAGGTCAGTCCACTCATAGGCCTCCCCTATTTGATGGGACTAACTACACATATTGGAAAACAAGGATGAGTTTTTATCTGAAGTCTCTAGACTTTGACCTGTGGACTGTCGTAACTGACGGTTACAAAAAGCCCGCCAGAATAGTTGTCGATGGTGACCTCACTGAGAAACCACACGACAAATATTCTGTCGAGGAGAAGAAACAGGCAAGTCTAGATGCTAGGGCTATTAATGCTTTTCTGTGCTATAGACAGGAACGAGTTTAACAGGGTCTCTACATGCACCACTGCTCATGAAGTATGGAGACTTCTGGAAGTGACGCATGAAGGAACCACTCAAGTCAAGGAATCAAAGATAAGCCGTCTCACTCAAGAGTACGAAGCCTTCAAGATGAAGCCAAATGAGACGATCACTCAAATGTTTACAAGATTCCTCGACATCATCAACCCGTTATCCTCGCTTGGTAAGCAGTACTCAAACCATGAGAAGATCCGCAAGCTACTCAGAGGGCTACCAAAGATTTGGAACCCTAAGGTGACAGCCATCATAGAAGGAAATGATCTCACAAGTATATCTATGGAGACGTTGATGGACAAGCTCATGACTCACGAGCTTGACCTCAAGGACTTCGAAGAGCCTGCTCCGAAGACCAGGGAGATCGCACTCAAAGTTCATCGACGAAAGGTTGATCACGATGAGACTGAAGATGATATCTCAGATGATGAAGACCAAGCTCTCATGGTACGTAACTTCAAGAAATTCCTTCGCTTCAATCAAAGAATGAAGGAACCACAAGAAGACGATAAAGAAGAGCCAACCTGCTATGGTTGCAAAAAGACTGGACACATCAGAAGAGACTGTCCGCTCTTAAAGAAAAGCAACCGGTATGAAAAGCCCTACAAGAAGAACTCATCAAAAAGGTATGCCAACACAAGCATTTGGCATGAAAGCGAAGCAAGTGACTCCGAGGAAGAAAAGAACTCTCCTCAAGACAAAGCAAATGTGTGCCTCATGGCAAATTCCACCAAGGTATCAAACGAAACTTTAGATGACTTCTTTTTTGATGAACTTGGCGATGCTTTCACCGATTTACTTGATGATCACAAAAAGGTTATCGGTAAATACAAGCATGCCAAGGACAAAATCAAAAGTCTAGAAGATGAGATACAAAGAATTTTTTTACTTCTTGATAATGTTAGAAACACATCACCCACAAATGACACTGATGAAGTATCCAAGCTTAAATTAAGCTTACATGATGCTGAAGCACGCATTGAGCAACAAACTCAAGAAATCACTACTCTCAACACGTTGCTTGCTGAAGAAA